>JAULBU010014301.1:0-21856 GCA_032358235.1 Odonthalia washingtoniensis | reverse complement strand
GTCAATGTTCGTCGGGAAATAGCTATTATGAAAGCACTGAACCATCGTAACATTGTGAATTTACGCGAAGTGCTGTCGTCGAAAACAAAACTTTACATAGTTATGGATTTAGTTCGCGGTGGAGAGCTGTTTGAACAAATAGAACGGAAAGGCGAGTTGGACGAGAAATTAGCTAGGAAATATTTTCAGCAATTGATAGATGGTATAGATTATTGTCATAGACGTGGTGTTTGCCATCGTGATTTGAAGCCTGAAAATCTTTTAGTCGACGAAAATGGTACTTTGAAAATTACTGACTTCGGCGTTTCAAGTATGAAAGGCGGTTTATCAGGCAGTGACTTGCTATACACTGCTTGTGGTACCCCTTATTATTGTGCCCCTGAAATTATTAATGGTGCAGAAGAAGGGTATTCCGGTGTTAAAATTGATGCTTGGTCCTGTGGTATTATTTTATTTCTACTATTGACCGGCACGTTACCTTTTCAAAATGAAGACATGACTCAATTGTATGAGCAAATCAACCGGTGTAAAGTTGATTACCCGGCTTGGATGCCTGTACAAGCTAAAGATTTAATATCACATCTATTAGAGAAGGACCCTGACAAAAGATATTCATTGGAACAAGTGAAAAGTCATTCATGGTTCTTAATTGATTACGATAATGATAATCATTCTTCCTCTAACATCCAACAACCTTCTATTCAAAATCATAGCAGTAGTAATAGCAATAGCAATGGACCCAGTAGAAATGGTTCAGGTGGTTCAAATTCTGGTGGTAGTAGTGGTAGAAGGAGCGGTGCTAACAGACGTCGTGATAAAGGTAATGGATCTGGTAATAATGTCCCTTTAAATTCTTCAAACGGCTCAATACCTGATAAACGTCAACCACACGCACAACAACAATCTAATAATATGGTGGAGGCTGCACCACCACCGCAAGTATTAAAAGACAGAATCGCAGAATTTGGTGAAAAACCTTTAGAAGACTTAATTCAAGCTGCTTTACCGGGTAAGCCACAAAGAAAAATCGATGACGTTTGTAGTAAATTGGCAGACCTGGATATTGATTGTGCTGAAGATATGCAATTCTTAGCTGAGACTCTAAAACTGCAAACTAAATTGAGAGAATGGCTCGAAGAAAAATCTTCACTGCCTGCCATGACATGTATGCGTATAGCACGTTTCTTCTTCAATTAGTATGCACATTGACGCCACTGCCTACCCTGTCCATGCCATGTTTATGTTCTAATCTGTTTTATCTTTAATTTTTCAATGTTCCCTGTTGCTTTTGTTGTTGAGTATATCGTTAAAAAAAATATCCTTGTTACTTTGTTTTGCCTATCTTTCAGAAGGCTAAAAACCAAAGTCAACATGTCAATAATATATCGAAATTTATATTACATTGTTATAAATTATAAACACATATAACCCAAAAAAAAATAAACCTATAAATAGAAAAGGGAAAAACAAAACTGTTGCTTCGCATTCAAAACATCTATATTAATAATAACTTGTTGCTCTTCATCAATCATTTTTGTGTTGGAATACCCGATTGCTGTTCAGTATCATCAGTTTCACCGATAGTCACATATTCCCGTTGTACAACATCAACGCCTTCTACAGGAGGTTGATTTAGGACACCCCAACGTCTAGATTGCCTTCTTTGTCTAGCCATTTTACGTCTGTTTCTTCTTCTTAAAATACCGTAATCCAAAGATTGACGAACACTATTGACACCACCACCACTGTCAATACCCGGTACATTACCACTTTCGGCTTCACTTCTGAAAAATCCAGCAAGTCGTCTACTTCTTTCTTTAGACGCATCGTCATCCTCTCTTTCAGTTTCACTGCCAGACATACTACTTCCATCATCTCTCGTACTAACTTTCTTTTCTCTAACTTTTTCAATAGCCTCCAATGCTTCGACTTCAGGAATGAGACTTGCGTTGTGTAAGATGAAAATATATCTTTTGATAATAACAGCAATTCTTAAAAGCACAAACAAAAGGTTTGCACCCGCTAACACTAACGATACAATATGAACAGATTCAATATCTTCTCCGGTAACAGCGAGTAATACCACACCGGCACAAGCAGCTGAAAGAAGAATCGTTGAAAAGAAGAGCACGAATTCAACAGACCATAGGAAAAATTTATGTGAACCAAACCAAAATAATTTTTCAACACGAGATGCAACACGTCCTAATCTAGGAATTAAGTTCGTCACCCATTTCGGATATGTCGGTATTAGATTTTGTGCATCTCTCAGATCTTCGAAATTTTTCAAAATCGTATTATTAGTAAATGACCCTCTTTTTTGTTTGTTCACCATTTCTCCGTTCCTCTCATAATCATAACCGTTGCCTTTTTGTATTTCATCGTCACCATCATTGTTGATCGATTCAGTCGCTATCTCGCCAACATCTGCAACTGTAAAGTCTGGGTTAACACCATCGTCATCACCTAAGTCACCTTCATCACCTAGGCCACTTGCTTCCCTTTCACTTTTAACAATATCTCCCAAACTAGCAAAACTACTACTTCCATCAGGATGTTTAGGTGCAAGACCCCCCTGTCTAGGTACAAGACCCCCTCCCCCTTCTTCTTCTGGTAACCCTACATCTATAAGTACCTCACCTCCATTTGTTAAACTTTCACTACTTTTCTTTTTATCATGCACACTGAATCGAATACGCTGTTCTTTTCTACCTCCACCATAACCAGAATCAGTTGAATCTCTAAAAGCTTGATCTCGTTGAGCAGGTAAAGGTCTACCATTCAATACTTTTCTTCGTTCATTACGATCATCTTTATTTTCAAATTGTTCAGCAAGTTCATCTCTAGCCATAACAACGGCAAGTTCAATTGACAATCTTCCGCCACCACGTCTTCCAGAATTACTACCACCGCCATTTCGATTACTGTCTATAGAACCTCTGAATGATGGAGGTTGTGCAACATCATCATCAATGGATCCTCTACGTGAAGACAACGCTGATAATATTCTAGGACTACCTACTTTCCTTGTTGCCATTCTCGATGTTGAATCATCCAGTTGATCTTTATCTCGACTTTCTCGGGCAGTATCTTTAGCACCTTCAGTAAGTGCTCGTTTTCTAGCTGCTTGTACAGCAGCACGTCCTAGAATTGTTGTTGATGAAGATGTTGTTTCTTTCGGTTCATAAGTTGATACAGGAGTTGAAACACGTGGTCTGCCATCTAATGAATGGCGTACAGGCATATCACTAACACCTCCTCCCCCTCCATTACTACCACCGTTATGTGGACCAATCTCATCAGTATCGTTACTGCTTACACGATGTTGTGCAAGTGTAGATGGTTCTAAATCAGTCATTGCACGTTGTTGAGGTCCATCTCTTGATAATCTGGTATTATTATCATCATTAATACTTCCATCTATACTACCACGATTACTATGACCCTTATTAGATAACTTTTGATGAGTATTTGTACTATGACTTCTATATGATGATGGTGTTGTACGTTTAGCTCTATCTATTGAATGACGAAAACCTATACCACTATCATTAATAGAAGTAGTGGCAACATCAGGAGGAAGTAAAGGTGATTTTAATGGTGGGGCATGCATTGGATCTAATAATTCACTACCAGCATCAGTAACAGCATCAACGGTATTATCTTGTTCGCTATTTGAACCACGGTATAAATCATCATCAACATCAGCATCGTTACCAGTATCTACATCTTCATTACGTGAAATTGAAACAGACCGTGAACGACGACGTTCTTGACGTGTTTCTTCTCGTTGTTCAGCAGCTTTTCTAAATTCTTCAGCGACTGTTTCCGCCTGTAATCCATCATAATACATACGTGGATGTTTCGTTAAGCGCCAATAAACCCTTCGAATCTTAGCTGCTAAAAGTTGAGTGAATAAAGCTAATAGAATAGATGCACCTATAACTAGAATAGCATCAATCCTATTTCTATCTTTCTTTTCTTCTTTGTCTTCTTCGGTAACAGCACGAACAGCCAATGGAACTGAAGAAATAAAACGTCTAAGGATATCTTCGTCTTTTGAAATAACAGAACGTCTGAAAATATCACATAGTACAACAAAAAGGAATATGACATATAAAGACCAATGAGATTCAACAAGTTCAACGAAAGTAAGAGATTTGATTTTTCTTAAAAAGGAAGAAAATCGGAATTCACCTGGTAGATTTCGATAGTAAATAAATTGAAATCGTATGTCATGAAAAGTCATAACTTCATGCATTCTAGTATATTTGATAAGTTGTGGTACATTAGGGAACCACCAGAGATAACGCCATAAGGCGTCTTTTCTGCGATTAACAACAGCACGTAATGTGCTGTATTTATCCTTTAAACTTAAATAATGAACAAGATCCATACGCTCTGTTTCTTTCCATCTCGTCGATAATCTTTAACTAATGAACATGGTTGATAGAACGATAGCTGTATAAAAAATAGCAAACAGAAATATAAAAATATGCGCAAATTCAAATGATAAAATAACATCATCTTCTGGTTTTGTAGTTAATTCAAATACTACAAAACTAAATGACACAATACCTAGAACCATGAGTTCACGGTATAAAACTTTTAATACCAGTTGTAAATGACTATGTTTATGACTAACCCAATGTTCTAGACGGTGCAGGCCAATCTCGAAGACGAGCGTAAATACGATAAGAGCGATGAGCAGCCATTCTGATAGAGTGGTGGAAACTTGGCCATCTGCCATTCAAAGAACAGATCTCGTTTGAGTCGGGGGTGCAGAGTTTAGGGAGTCGGAGTAGGGGGGTGGGTAGTCGGGGGTTGGGGGGCCTGCGAAGACGATGTTCAAGCAAAGAAGCAAATTGGTACGACACGAGGATTAAGTAAAGAAAATTGGAATCGGATTGTTATATTTCGGACACGTGCAATTGTTACGTCATGTGAATTGACGGTGATGCCATAAAACAACAAGTCGGAGATGGATGGATATAAATTGAGGTTATAGCAACGACCTGTCGTTACTTTTTTGTTTCTGTGGTGCGAAACAAATTATCACATGGCATCTGCAGTGTATTGGTTAATTGGTGATTACACGTGTCGCCTACTACTTGTTAACTCCCAACACTTAACCCTTTCAAAGGTATTACGCTTCTAAAATCTCGTGAATCGCCGCACCACAAACACAAATACCGACAGAACTACAACTATCGACGCATATGTTTCTTTTCTTAATTCTCAAATCGTGAACTAATTATGAAGAAACGCTTTGATTACAACAAGTTTCGCAAATCGCTGTCCTTTGGGAGCTGATGCTTTTCTAAGCAATCCCTTTACTTTCTTTCATGTTGGGTTCGATTTTGATGACATTTGACATCAAATATTCTTGGACCCATCTTGGACCATCATGTATACATATGTTTGAGTGTTTTGCATCTGCATACTTTGAACGACAACAAAAAAAAAGTAAAGAAAAAGTAAAGAAAAACCAAAAAAAACGACTTCCCCCACTTCGAAGAGAGAGATTAGCGAGATTCTGCGTTTTCTTGAGATTTTTCAACCTCACAAATTCTGCCCAATGGCCAATTCCTTTAAAGACATCATTAACAATTAACCCATTACCACAGAAATACTTTAAACTTCAATTTCAACTTTCCTTCAAACCTCATCTGTGGCTCACAGGTTACGAACGGAGCAACTGATCTGCCTTAAACCCACATGCTCATTTTTTCCCTTTTTTTATTTTTAAAATTTTAAATAATAAAAAAGTAATACTCGCTGGTGGCATTTGGTTACATTCGTTAGCAAGCAACAAGCAATTATTAAAATATAGATTGTCGGTGAAGAGGACGATGACATAGACCCCCCCCATTGTAATGAATGTTAAAAATGAAGTAATATTTTATTACGTTTCATGACTCATTTCTATCGTAATATACCTCACAGCATCCACACACAGCATCTTCACATACCATCATTTGATGAGATTATAGTAATCGCGTTGCCACACATCAATGTCGTAATGTGGCATCCTTCAACACGTAATCATTCTGAAAATATGAGACAGGACCGATGAAAGGAGACGACAATTAGGGAATTATAGGATTACGGTATAGATGATGTGCCGCACATTACGCGCTGAACCTAAACGCGCTTTCCATACCTAGTTTGCCTACCATTGACCGAAAACAAAACTCTAAATGCGGAAACAATCGGCAAGATAATTAATTATGTATATTAGTCCTAGGTTTGGGGTGGTCGTTTCAGCAACAAAACATCATAAAATAAAGTGATAGTGGTAGTTTTCTGGTTAAGTAGATGCAAGGAACGTAGTGTATGAAGAATTTTTTTTCAACGGATTTTAATCCATAAATCTGTGGTCACTCCAACCCCCACAGATTTTAATCTGTGAGGGGCTGGGGTGACCACAAAACTGAAGTTTTTAAAAATACTTCAGTTTAGATCACATGTGGAAATTACACTTCATAAGTCATATATCTTCAGATTCCGGACGCCTATTAGGCGTTGACTACAACTCCAAAGCATAACAGTCGACAATTGATAAAATCAGAATTCAGGTATGAATGTTCTTTACATTATATAGTATAATAATATTATATTATACTATATAAGGTAATGTAGGGCTATATATTATGACAAATATCGACTATTGATGTCCATATTAAATTGTACGTTTCATGTACAGTAAAATGTACCATGACATTAAATGTCATGGTACATTTTACAAATTTTGACCTAGCCATGTCATCCCAACTCATCTCCGTCGTGCTCTGATTTTCAATTTGAAAAGGCCAGGCCATTCGGCACTGTTCCCCCCCCTCTTTTACTACATTTAAAAATGTCGTTCACATCTAGATGTTACGCATTAAAGGGAGAAAAAACAAGTATAAAAGGAAAAAAGAAAAGAGAATATTTGATACTTAGGTCGAGCGGTATGGTTTGTCTACAGGGTTATGTTGGGTTCGGATATGGAGCAAGGAAGGGCGGAAATTATAGCGCTAGTACCGGAGCCGCAAATTTGCGACAGCGTAGGAGTATACCAAATTTACATAAAAAAAGGAAAGACAGCAAACGTCGCGCAGCGGAGATTTTTGGGGGTAAGGCAGGATGAAGATGAAGAAGTGATTTGGGAAGGCGGTGGCAGTGAAGATGGTAGAGATGGAAACGGTACGCTTTGGAGGATGGAAGGTAGTGCAAAGGAGTTCGACTTCCTTTTTGTTTTCATTTTCTTGCGTGCCTATAGTCGCCTTGTTTCAGTTCTGACTTGGCGCATTACTTGTCGTACTTATCTTCATTGATACTTCTGGAACCCATCTGCTCACAAGTTTGCAACCATGCGGAAATTTACCTTGTATCAACGCGTCAAAAAAATCACACCTGGAATGAAAAATGCAACATTAAAACATAAACTAATACGATTCAGACTCTCAGAGACTGTTTCAGAATCGTAATCATCATTCCGAAAATTAAATATCAGAACAATCAAAAAAGAAAAAACGATACATGCTACCATCGAACATCACCCAAGCAGGAATTAGTAGACTACCAAATCCCATAGGAAGTCCTAGACCTCCACTGAAAATTGGTGTAGTGAAATAAACTTTCAGAAAGGAAGGAAGGAAAGCGGAAATAAGAGTATTCGGAGTCCTCGTTCTACGGTAGCTCGTGTGGAAAGTGCACTCCACCAATAAAAGGGGAGGTAGGATGATGCTGAGTAAGTAGGTAGCTGTCTTTCCGGTGTTTGTAAGACGCCGGTGTGGTTGTGTGATGACGTAAGTCGGATGGATGGGGGATGTGCACCGAAACGGTTTGTCGATGGTCCAATGTCTACTCCGTGAGGAGGGACGCGGTTGGAGCAGTTACCCGAGATGACGCGGCTAACGGTTACCGTTTATTGTACACGCTTGTAAAGCGGTGGAATTGACTAACGCTGGCGCAACGGACGTTATGGAAGAGCCGAAAGAGCTTGGTCGTCGCGACGAATGAAAATTTGGAGGTAAATGAAGTCTGAGAAACGCTTGTCTTTAGAGTTGAAGAGAGGCACACGCAAAAACCTCTTAAGTAGGCTTCACCTGCTGTAGAATGGCAGGGGAGCGTACTGTCCAAGGTAGCGAAGCAGGAGCCACAGGTACAGTGTAATGGGAAACAATGTCCTAAATTCACATGGAGATTGTGAAAAGCCACCTGAAAATGTGGTCCTACACAAAAGAAAAAATATGACGAATGTCACTAAAACATTCACATGTCTAAAAACGAATTAAACCACACGATTCAATCCTCAAGAGTTAAACACTCCGTGAGAGTCATCAGTGAAACAATTAATTCCAGTTTATCTAGTTTTCATCCCTTCTTCCACCCATTCGTGCCTTGGCGTCCGTTATCGACCGGAATTATCCGTGGTATTTTCTCTACTTCGCGTCATGAGTGACGGTAAGAATTATCCTCTGCATGGAACACCAGGGACAACAAAGTCGGTCAACCATCTTTCATCGAGTGTGACCTACGTGAAAGACTTCTCCTGCGACCGATACACATACATCCAGTGGGGCTAATAATGAACCTGTTTCAACAGTACTAACCGACAATGCACGGGACGCAGGGATGCCCCCTGTTTCCACCCGTGGAATGAAAACTAGTAATCGATCTACGCCGGTTGTACAACCTATCCCCGTCCCGGGCGTTGAGACGAACATACCTCAAGAGGAGGATATGAGACAGAACAGCTTGGCTGTCGCGAACAAGTCGTACCAGACACCAATCGCGTATGATGATGCCGGTCAGTTTGATGATCCAGAACTTTACGGGGCGGTCCTGTGGTTCGATAAGGGGACCGTCCTGGATGGGTCGATAATTTCACGTTATGCATATAACGGTTTTCTTCCAGGGAGTATGTCGTTAACGGCGATGCAGACCGAATCGTGGCGGAGACAATTCTGTTGTTATGACGACGACCTTCGAGTTGGGAGCGGCCGAACTGTGTCTGGTGTTCGTACGGATTTTTTCAAGGTGGCCCACGCCGGTCTGAACCGTTTCTTGACGTTTACCCCACTTCCGGATAATATCTGTGCAGACCTATTCTTCTATCGCACCCAAGGCGAAATAGAGTATGTAGCCAATATCGATAAGGTTACAGCCGAGATGTTGGAAGGCTGGCGAGGACAACTCCTGCTTTCAAATGAGGCTATGCTATTCACGAAACCATCCGTTAAGGCTGAATTTCGGTATTTCTACAAGAACTCCTCATACTGGAAGGTCCAGGTTAGAGACGAACGTCGATTTAGGTCGACTTACGGTTTGGTAGTTCCCTACCAATGCCTTACGCATCATCATCTCCGCCGCAACACGCGAAAAGATGGATGGGTAAAGTTAACCAAGGGCTGGGGTCGCGTTGAGGTCCCCAGAGGGTGACTTACTGAACTTCCTCCGTGCTTTTCCTATATTTGGTCAGAGATGCATAAAGACCCCGATAGCGGGTGGTGGGTTGTTGCTTACACCGAAATGGTGGCTAGAACTGCTGCATTCCTTATTCAGGAAGTGTATGATAATTTACGGCTTTGGGCCGTTTCTCCTCCCACGATTGCATTCAGTCGGGAGCTTGACCTCGTACCCATTCTTGGAAAGCAAGAAAATGTGGACGAGTACCTTAGTATCTTACGTGTGGTCGAGTGCACGAATTTTAAGCACTGTCGCCCATGTGGCGTGCACGTGGGGAGAAGAAAGAAGATAATTCACCAGGGCGTGTTGGTCCGGGGACTGACTGGTTGTATTACGATCCCTTCGCTCGTCATGCTATTGGTGAAGCGGAAGTGAAGCGAATTTCTGCTAGACAGAGTACGCCGATTCCTGAGGGTCACCCGTTGGGTTTCGACTTTGATACTGTCCCAGATGGTTGGGTTGGTACTTCGGCCGGTAATAACCATGATGATGGTGATGAACATATCCCGTCGAGCGGAACTGGTTGTTGGGAAAATGACGATGCCGAGATGGAGGAATCTGAGAGTTCACTTTACTCGTATGGGGAACCATACGGGGCTAGTGGTCCTGTTTCTGCAGTTGTTTCTATTTCGCCTTCAGCGTCCGGGAGTGTTGGTACCGACTATGATACTGGAGTGGTCAGGCAGTTCCTCCGTGAGGCCGGTGTCGAATAGCTGGAACCGAGATGCTTCATTTAATGGACTGGGGAAAACGTGGCGCGAGATTTTAGTGTGGTCAGTTCTTTGGGTAATAAAGGAATGAAATGTGTGTGTATTGCTTTGTTCTTCGCTGGCCGTTTCGAGAGAAGGGTAACCTATTGCCCTACTACCGTGGGTAGCTTGACTGGCTAATGGGTTTGAAGGCATGATAGTGTCTTCATCAACTCTGGCATCGCAGTTGACAACGATTGCAACGCAATAAATGCGCGGGAACCGTCTTGCTCGTCGCGCTGATGATTGATCAGTCTAGGCGTGGTTGGTCGGTCTTTCTCCTATCTGGGTTGATTCTACCTTACGGTTCGAACGTGTTGTGAGATACTGATTGTTTGTCTAATGTCTACTTTTATTATTATTATTCCCATCATCATTGAAGTGGGATTTAAGTATGCGAACAAGATCCGAATAAATGATACGAGTAAGAAACATTGCGAAAAGGCCAATGATTCTAATTCGAGTCATTCTTCGAATTAATAATACACACATGCGAAATCACACGTGTAGAGATTCAGCTTTCCATCCCCTTTTCCCGTGACTTGCCCAGTAGGTAAGTTTATCCGAGTACAGTATCATGATTCCATAACTGCATGAGAGTTTTGTATTCTCATGTGATATGCCACCTGTACATACTGTTGATGTGCCACCTGTAAATACTGTTGATGTGCCACCTGTAGATTTGTGGTATGTTAGTTGTCCAGTATAAATTATTAATGATTATTTGTGGGTTGCATAGCTTCTTCTATATTCTTTCACTTTCCGCACGAATCCTCCTCGTTCCTTTATTGGAGTCATGTCCCTCTCTTTCGTCAAGTTCTCTGACTGTGCCTGTTCCCTCTTTCTACTTTCGTCATCGCATACAACGTCGTCTTTCGTTAATGAACTTTATTGATTATTACGTCCCTTATATTTCAACCTTCTCTACATTACTTTTACCCAACAACCGTCATTACCGACGATCTCGACATGTCGTCTTCATCAACAATCATCATCCTGATAATTCATCACCAACAATTACCATCCCTTCATTTGATTATTAGCAATCATCATCCCCAACATTTCATCATTAGCAAACGTCATCCCGGTTTTCAGTCATTCGCTTCACTCAGTCATTCCCCACGTTACCAACTCACCCTCCTCATCCTTCTCCTCATTTGTCATCGCACGAAGAGCTCGTCGATGTGTCACATCGACAGATTATTATTCCGTCGTCGTTGAAGCCAAAGGTTTCTATCACCCCCTCTTCGAGCTTTTGGCATATAGTACGACAAAAGGAGGCGGATTGTTGTGCGACGAGTAATTCGTCTGTCGATATTTGTTGAAATAACTGGTCGGACTGTGTCGGACCCGGCAATGTTGCGAACGCTGTGTCTGCCGTTGAATCTTCCAAGTCGGTTGACGTGTGATCCTTGTCGACTGTTGTATTGTCCATCTGGATGCTGTCTCTTGACAGGAAGATATGTTCCTGGGTTGTGTTATCTTCTGCCATGGTGAGTGTCGGAAGTTCTTCTTCGCCGTCTGCGATTGTCTCCGCGGACGTCCTTGGTCTCGACAAGGTGTCGGCTTGTGTGTTGGCCTTTCCAGTCCTGTACTGTATGTTGAAGTCTAACTCCGCTAGGAGTAATCGCCAGGGCATGAGTCTACCTAATGGATCTGTGACCGTAAGAAACCAGCGCAGCGCAGCGTGGGCTGTATATACAACAAAATTCTCATAGAGAAGGTAAGGGCGGAGTATTTGCAAGGCCCATACGAAGGCTAGAAATTCTCGTTCGGTTTCAGAGTATCCCTTTTCGGCTTGGTTTAATAAACGGGACCAAGACCCGATAGGTTTTCGTTCTCCATCTGAATGGGTTTGGAAGAGTGCGTAGACCAATTGGTAGTTGCGTGCGTCCGTGTATACCGAATATGGTAGGTTGAGTTTCGGTAACGCCAGTATTGGCGGTATGCAGACAGCCTCTATGAGAGATTGAAATGGTTGAAGCTGACCGTCATTCAAGTTGAACGAGTCTTGGTTGTTCTTCTTCAACAGCTCTTTGAGTTTCGATGCCGTGTTTGTGAAGATTGGTATGATCCGTCCGTAAACGTTGCAAATTCCCAACAACGATCGCAATTCCGTCTTCGACGTTGGTGGCATAGATTGCCGGAGTGCCTCCATGTTTGTTCTATGTATTTCCAACTCTGCTGGCTTGATTAAATGGACGAGGTACTCGACGGTACTCGTGAAGAAGTGACATTTATTAATTTTTAAGGTAAGACCGGCTGCCGAGAGGCAGGTTATAATTTCGTCCACATGTTTCATGTGTTCATCGACCGTCTTGTAGTAAATGATGACGTTATCTAAGTAGATGAGACAAGTTTTCCACTTAAACTTGGTAAAGATGAGGTCCAATGCACGTTGAAACGTCGCGGCTGTGTTCGTAAGCACGAATGGCATTCGGTTGTATTGGTAAGTTCCCGCATGACAAACGAATGCGGTTTTAATCTTATCCTCTGGCCTGATTGGGACCTGCCAATAGCCAGAGTACGCGTCCAAGGTTGTGAATATCTAGGCATCCCCAACTGCGTCGATACACTCGTCCATACGAGGAAGTGGGAAACTGTCCTTAAGATTCCGGTAATCGATGCAAAACCTAAGCCTACCATATTTCTTAGGTGTCAGTAGTACTGGTGCTTCCCATTTGGAATAGACAGGTTCTTTAACTCCAGCCATGAGCTGCTTGGTAATCTCGTTCGAGTTCTCGTGTTTTCGGGCCCGCCCGGTACGGTAGTGCTTTAGACAGACTTGCGCGGAGATGAGGTCGATTGCGTGCTCGATGAAGTTAATGCTCTACAGATTTCCGAGCCACATTGGCTCGTGTTTCTTCAACATGGTTCTGATGTCATGGTGGAGTTCCTCGGGTACTCTGAGCGGTATGTCTTCAGCCTTCGTTGGCGTCTCGTCTTGTTCGATGTATGACTCCCGAAGATCTGAGATATTTTTGTTGATCAACGCCGGGTCTTTGGCGGATTTTCGACGCTTCCGAAGCATGGAAGGCGGTTTCTTAGATTGTCCAGATTCAGGGATGAGTCCGAGTAGTTGTGCGTGTGCAATGTTCGACTCGACAAGAGACGTTGGGTGCGGACTTGCGTTAGCAATGTGTTGATTCAGAAGTAGTATCTTCGACTTTTCTCCGAAGTTAGCTACTATTATCCGGAACGATTGTCCGTCCGTTACGTCAGCTATTCCTGCACCTGCGAGACATTGATGAGTGTCGTACAAGCGTGATGTTGGTTTGACGAGGATTAATATTTTTCGTGCTGTCTTGACTGGTATCCAGGTTTGTGTTCCCGGTTGTGCAACCGTTTGTTCTGCCACATATATTTTTGGTGAGGTCCTCCCCTTTGTGAGTATGTATTTCTGCTCTTCTGGCAGTGGCGGAGCGCCCAAGCGTCTCTTGTTTAGTCTCCGAACAATGGGTACGGTGGTCCCATCTTCGAGCTCAATTAACCGCCTACGCGGGCAGATCGCTTCGACATGCTTCTTGCAGAAATCACAACCGAGGATAACCGAAGTTGCGAGTCGGTCAGACACGTAAAAGGTTAACATTTACGACTGAGAACCAAGCCGAGCTGGAAACGTAATCGTTTCTGCCATAGTGATGGGTCTACTATTTTCGTCTCGTATGTTGGTCGACCCTTTGAGAGGCTTGATAAATTTCTCCGACCCATACGGTAGGTCGGAGCGTCGAATTAAACTGGACCCGATGCCGGTATCCAGGACTGCAGCAAACCGTTCGGTCGAACGTAATTACAACCCAATAGTGGCGTATACTGCATAGTTGCGCCAATCAAGTACGAATACCTCACTTTGTGCGTCTGTGTGTTGTACTTTTCGCCACGGGCGTTGCAGACAACCGAAAATTTTCGTTGATGATGAAAATGGTGCAATGGGATCGACAGGTGTGACGGGGGGACTTTGAGAATGAGTTTGTCGACGACTCAAGATTTTCATTATTGATCAAGAAGATGCTTCGGAAAGCCCCCATGTCAGTTTCCCTGGGTATTTTCATTGTTTTTGATCACCTTGTCTGCTTTTGGAGGGTTGTCGTCCTGCTGGCGGGCGGATAACGCCAGTTTGGCCATGCGGTACGCGGTATCGGGTACGCGCGTTTCCTGTATTGCTGACAACTTCTCGTAGTTGGTAGTGACTTGCTCCATTTCGCAGAATTGTAACTGAAACTTCGGAGAAATGTGGTTGGGTTCGTAACATTGGTGACAAATCAATGGTCGTGATGTCTGGTCTTTGCGTCTGTTGGAGGTTCAACCCACGCGGTTGGGTGTTGCGGAACGTTCGAAAAAGTTGATTCATCCTGGTCTAACTGTATTTGCGAACAGGCTTGTTTTTTATTCCGCCAATGTCGACGGCATGTCGTTTCTGTCCACGCACTCATCGAACGCGAGCATGTTGAGTTCGACCTATTGTTGATGGTCCGAAAGTTCTTTCGCGAGGTGTACCTGGCGTGTTGATTTCGATCCTCGAGTAGGTAATGCTGAAGCCCGAGTTCCAACTCGTTGTGCTCTGTACGCTTCACCTTGGTTCTGTTCGTACTGGACAAGGAGATCGAATGTTAATTCCTGGCGGGGTTCACCTTTCCGGAAGTGCGCGACAATGGTTCGAGTTTTCGGGGCCAATCCGTCCACGAAGAACGTCATCTTATCCAACTCGTCGTGAACATTTCCGCAGCGATAGGCTGCGTCCTTTAACTGGACGCGAAGTCTTGTTCGGTTTCGTTAATCAGCTGCCGCGTTCCCCGTAATGAATTCACCGCTTCGCATATAGCCGCTGGCGTGACGTACGTCGTTAATAGCGATTGTACAGCCTCTATCAAACAAGTTACCCCCGTAGCATACTCTGTTTATTGTAGATCTAAACTGTCTCGCGGCCTTCCCCGTGAGAAATTGTGGAAGGGCCAAATATGTCTGTGCCTAGATTAGTCCGAGTATGTCGCATTCCTCCATCATCCTGGAGAGGTTGTCGAATACCATTATGGTATCATCTCCCGAAAACCGGTGCTCCTTCATAGTTGATTCCAGGCTCTTGAGGAGTCTGTGTAGCTCACCAGTGGATGCACTGTCTCGGTCTTCGCTTATTCTGGACAAACGATAGTATTGGTACGACATCAACCGATCGAAGGCTGGGTTTGATGGTTGAATCGAGGTCAGTCCTCCGTGCTGAGGGCCCTTCTCACGTTCAAAGAACAGTACGGCCAGGTCGATAATATCCAGGCCAAGACCTGTCATTTCGTCATCCTCTTCTGACGATTAATAGTCGTAATTGGACATGCGTCGCGATACTGCTGACGGGTTTGCACTGTGCGAGCGTGACGCGTGAGATCCATTCTCTTTTTGTTGGCGTGATGCATCACGATGTACCACTGAATCCCGTTGAGACGGTATAAGCAGACGATGAGGTGCGTCTTCCTGGCCCAGTGCGGTATTAAAATCTTCGTTCTTTTTCTTTTTTTTGAGTTCCACCTTGAAATTCGAGTTTTGTTTTAATGATGTACTGTACTCCAAGAGCGCGTTCACGTCCGAACGTAATAATTTGACGGCTTCGGCGAAGGACTCTTTTGGGGATGGTATATTTTCGGCGAGGGCTTGTTCAATAGCCGGAGGCTCGTTGTGGAGGTTCTTAAATTCATCCTCAAATTATGGCTTGCGGGTAAGTTCCCCTTCCAAATGTGTTGTCAAGTCCGTTACTCGTTGCTTGAGTTCAGCGGATTCTTCACCCCATATGCGTTGTATAGCTACCTCATCATTGAGTTGGCCAACGAACTGGGCGGGATTGTCCACATAACTAGTTTTGGATGCCGCAAGAGATCCGTTACGAAAACACGTGAGCAAGCTGCCGGTTACTGCCCGTGTTCTTCTTCTCGATCCTGGTTTCGGAATGCCCGTCTGTTGATCTTTGTTCATTATTAAAGTGTTGGTCTAATGCTACCTGTTGATTCTAGGCTGAGAGATTAGATGTAGTGCGATGCTCCGGAACTAAAGGTGTTCGGGACCTCTTTCCACAGTAGCCCGTGTTGATATGCACTCCACCAAAGGGAAGGGGTAGAAAGAGACTGGGAATCGGGGTCGCATCCAGCCGATTGATAGGCGCAGTTGTATTAGGCTAACGGCGTCTATCACCGGAAGGTTAGAGTAGATGGTAGGGCGTTCACGTGAGTTCGGGATTCGAGCAACGCTTGTAAGGCGGTGGTTAATCACCTGACACGAATCCGGTCGAAGCTGTGTCAACGCTGGTTCGGCGGGGGGTTCGAACGGTTGTTATGATGAGCCGGGTCAATAGCAACGCGTGTAATGCGCGGATGACTGACTCTCGCAGGCGAGATTGGGTTACTTTTGTAGCCAAAGTATTTTCGCTATGACCGTGGAAAGCAAAATTTGGGGATAGAAGAAGTCTCGGTACTGCTTGTGTTTATTATCCTTCAGGAAGCTCTCGGGCGGGAAAAATCCCCCTTAAGTAAGCTTCACTCGTCACCTGACGGCAAAAGGAGGAGCATACTGTAATCCAAGTACAGTAAATAACTGTACTGTACGTACAGCTATCCGGAAAACACGTGGTCAATGGTTCAATTACCCGAACCAGGCCAAACGTAGAAAACGTGAGAAGCGTGACAAAGTGTGACATAACGCGACATAACGTGACAAGAGTGTGATGGCGTGACAAAAGTGTGACGGAACGTGACAAAAAGTGTCCAAAACGAGGGAAGGTGCTGACATCGAATTTGAGGTCGAATACGTCGACATGTAGAGATCAATTGCACTACATTTGGTGCCTTTATTCTGTAAACCAGACTTTTTGGAATTGCCGCAATTTTTTGTGACCTGCGTGGTCAAATGTGCGAGGCTCTGAAAATCACCGTTCCACAACTTGATTCGACTCCAATAATACCGCTGATAAAATTCCGGATGTCTCCACTACTTCAGCAAAACATGGAGGGTCTCTGTGTATCGCCAAAGATGGAAAAAGGAAAAATAAATCGAAGGTTCCAGGAATGGGAAGAAATTCAACTGATGACGAAATGGTAATAGAGCCAAAACCAACACCGGAATCAAGACCAGATGTGAAAGATGAAGATGAAATAAAACCTACAGCTTCAAAGAAATTGACCGCAGAGGCACAGGATGCAATGGAATTGTTGAAGGAAAGTATGCAGATTTATTTCTGTTGCTACAACTCCGAATTTCAAACCCTCATTGATGCACATGAGGATGCTATCGGTCAGACTTTACATGAGAAGGTGGATTTCATTCTTACACACCCTCCATACAACATCAGGTTCGATCAGGACGGTCGGAACTCAGAACATGATCGGTTTGATGACGAAGACGTGAAATAATTCGTAAATTTCTGCGATGCACTGTTGACAAAGGTAAGTCTTGCATATATCTTTTGCTTCGCATTGAAATTCTCATGTTGGGTTAATCAAATCAAGTTATTGAAATTTCTCATCCTATTGGACAACCAGGAAGAAGATGAGATTAGGAAAGCTATCTAGATGGAAATAAGTGTCTTCAGTGTGTAGGACAATCCTCTCTACTACACGAAGGAAAGGGGTTACTATAATTCGCATCCAAGGATCCCCCGTCTGTCGCATCTTGCAGTTGTTGAAAAGCAGTTCACTTCTGGAAGAATGGTATGGAATAAAACCATGCATTGAGAAGGTTCAACTACAGTCGTTCGGTATCCATTCATTCTGTTCATCCCGGAACATGTAATGATATGAACGACATCCCAATGGTGCATACCAAGGAAAAGGTATTCTTACCAACGGACACTAAACAACCTGGTGCTAGATCAATGTTGCGGCCTGAATAAAAAAATCTATAAAATAGACGATGGATATTATTGAGAACTTTACACATGCCGGACAGTTGGTTGTGGATCCATGCGCGGGTACATTTACTGTGGCAATGGCATGTATGCTTCTCCCAAAGCACAGAAGTTTGTTAGCGGTGATGTGGATGAAACTTATTTGGAATGCTGTTGGATTCCACTGGTTGCCGTATTTTGTTGATATTTACTGAACGATGAATCAGATATAGTCGGGACGGAAGAACTGCTTTCCGCAGCAAAATGTTTTCTGAAAGAACTGGAATCGATTGAAGTGAAAAGAAGAAGAGATGTATGGGATATCCCCACTTCCTGCAGTTTAAAATTTTCCGAAGTATATTCTCCACATCCTTTTAAATGTAGTTGGGGATGAATGTTGTACAATAACGGTCGAGCCATACCTTGGGAAAAGTGGAAACCAACATGGAATCTTACCCTTGACGGTACACGCCGATTTTCTGAACAGTTATCTAGAAAACATATGGTGATGGTTTGTTGTCAGTAACAAAAGATCAGTTCTTGAAATACGCCGCCAATTTGGATCATGTATTCACAGCCCATGATGGTTCAACATATAAGGCTTGGATTGCAGCTGTTTCATGGTGCGTTGCAAGGTACATAAATGATTTTCACTTCCTGACTAGTGATAAAGCATCTCGTGTGGACAGAAATCATAATCCAAGAACTTCAAATTGCGTCTTACAGCAGAATAGAAAGTTGAAAAGTGATGCAGGAGTATCTTCGTACCAGGTTTTGGAGATTCGCGCATTAGTTCCTATTTAGAGTGGTGAAGAGATTTCTCTTGATTATGTTCCTAATCGTGTTCATCATGTTATTGCCGATTAGTACTATCTGTTTCAATTTTTTTCATTAATACATATTTCGCAGATATTTAATAAAATAAATTAATATTAAAGATTCCAATATACTGTATCGATGCCATGACCGCCTGTCATGGTACACGTATTAATATGTATGTTATATTCTAAGAATATAACATCATGTAGAATTAAAGCCGGTCATAGCACAAGTAAAAATAATAATAATACATATTATTACTTGTAACATGACAGGATGTCATGCTGAGAATATAACTTACATCTTATTACTTGTAACAATATTCTAATTATATATATTATCCATTCCTTTATGTTTCGTACAAATATCGTTGAATATAGGTGTCGATGTGTCTAACATTGAGCGCTTCATTCGTGCGAATAAAAGTGGGATGACAGTGGAGATATGACGAGGAAGCACGGGTAAGGGGGATATCGAAGGGAAGACGGTGAAGCGCGAATAAGGGAAGTGCGAATAGGGGATTACCGAAAGGGATGATGGGAAGTGCGAATAGAGGATTATCGAAAGGGATGACCAAGAACAACGGAGGATGACGGCGAGAAGCGAAGGATGACGCTTGAAGCAGAGGATGATGCTCGAAAGGGAAGCATAACGTCTCAAGCGGACGAAGACGAAGCGGAGGAACACGAAGAAAGGGAAACCCCAAACAGGACACAACGAGAGGTAATAAGGGTAACGAAAATGACTTTATATGACATTGACAACAATACTAGAGAATACACCATTACACAGCAAAATGATTGGTACATAATATGGTATTTTTAATTTTATGCTGAGAAGGATTAACCGCTTATTCTATTATAGAATCAAGCGATCTGACACACATGTTCAAATTAGAGATTCGACTTTAAATAATTTTGTCAATCTCTAAAGTAGATTTCTACTACACGTGTAGCTAGGTCCAAAATGGAATTGGATTTATCTAGTATACGTCCATCCTCACCAGTACGAGGAAGTCAATGAAGAAAAGGGTAGACATTTACGATTTACATAACGAATTTCTCAGAACCCAAATACGCAGAAACAAGTTACGAATACTTTGCGGACGACCATAGAACCATTACGCCTTTCGCGAAACATCCATTCGCCCACAGCGCAAAAGGTGACTTGACAGTCACTTTTGGGAACTCTAAAAATCGGGAGTTCCCAGGAGGTAGTAACCACACCTCCTGACCTAGATTAACGAAAAGGTACTACAACGTATCAGCGAAATAGGTCGACATTAGCGTATACCATTGAACATTCGTTAAGTGGATAAAGCAAAAAATAGCTGACTACTTGCTTATTATTATCCTACTCTCGAGTGTAATTATCCGACCGTCCCGCTTACCTTTTGAACGACTATTACCCCTATTTATTCATATTAACTGAAAGGCCAGAGGTTATAACACATAGATTGTCATAAGCCGATATCTCAGCTAGACTAATTAATAAACCAATCGTTTTGATAAGTAAACCTGGTTCTATTTGGAGTAGACATCGACAATAGGGTCTTCTTGTAATCTTCTAATGTCTCATCCAATGTAAGAATACATTTTTGCGAAAGTAGCAAGTGTCAAAACAGCGAAAGTCAAATCAATGTGTACTATCTACTAAACATGTACGTAATTAGAATTTGCATTTATCTATTGGATCTATTCTTATTATTTTGTATTTCAATACTCAATTTAAATTTCATCATGAAATGGTGGATATTAACCCACATAATGTGTGGTAATATCGATCACTGACATGACATGTATGATTTCCAACTGCCCGTTGGTTCCATTATGATGTGACAAACCAGACTTTGAAATTACTGCAAGAAAACATGGACAGTTCGCACAAACAATGCTTGAAAAATTACACCATCACCTACACGTACATGACTGTTACCAACAATCATGTATGGATAGAAGGGGGTAATCTTTGTGATAGCGGAGGAACCTGTACTACAGGTGCCTCCGTTATCACATTGGCACTATTTCCTAAACTATTTCGTACCCTTACACACTTGGGGAAGACAAAACTAACAACTAAAAACTAAGTCTCACAAGTCATTCTACCCACATATGAAAACCTAGATCGGTATTAATGATCTCGTGAGGGCCGGCAATTCAGTTTCTGCTTCCGAACCACTACAACGTCGCAAAGGATTTCTTACCTTTCCACACTTGGCAAGTGTAGAAAGGTAGGAAATAATGGAAAAATATTTCCTACCTTTGCTCACTTATCAGGGTGGAAAGATAGGAAATCTTTTCCCCTTCCCAGTGGGAAAGGGAAAACTGACATCTAACATCTAAATCTAACAAGGCATTCCAAGAACGAATTCTACCCAAATTTGAAAAACTAGAGCGTTTACGATCTCGCAAGGGCCGGGAAGTCCATGTTCTGCTACCCAACCTCCACAAGATCGGAAACGATTTCCTACCTTTTCACACCTGGGAAAGAGAATAAAATTACAATTAATAACTAACAACTAACAATTCATTCCAACCAGTCATTCTACCCAATTATGAAAAACTAAATAGGCGTTTGCGATCTCACAAGGGCCGGGAAGTATGTTGTGCTACCCAATCTCCACAAGATCGCACACTATATTCTTCAATTCTACACTTGGAGATGGGGAAGAGAAAAACTGAACAAGATTTCATGACATAAAAAGAAAGGGAGACAAAATTATCAGAAAGTGAGGCAAAGCTTTCCATAAATAGACATTTCAAATCCATTACAAGTACGTAACATATTATGGATATAAAAACCATGGCACCTCTTCAAAGTATCGTAACCGTAATTTGACTGGTGAACGGGTTTTCATAAATTATGCAATGATGTGTTGACAACTTGAAGATGTACCGCATAATTCAAGTTTTCACCACGTAGTTGGTCACTTAGAATCATATCCTTGTAACATCCCTTCCATTTATCATTG
>JAULBU010014290.1:0-21862 GCA_032358235.1 Odonthalia washingtoniensis | reverse complement strand
TCCTTTCGTGCATAGGCATTTGCCAGAAACCACTGCAAAAGTCAATAAGTATGAAATATCTGCATCCTCTCGTATCGTTGAGCCCATTTTTGATATCTGGAATTGGCCAGAACATTGCAGTTGTGACGGCGTTAATTGGTCAGTGGTCAATCGCCATTCTGAACATCGCTGGTGGATTTTTTGGTACAATGTTAGGAGGCACTGACCCACTCAGGATCTTCGGTCATCTTAAAAAGTCCGAGAGCTAACAAATTTTCGACAAATTTTTCCATGAATTTCTTCTTCTCTGGGCTGTACTTCCATTGACGAGCTCGAACAGGGACGGCACCAGGTTTGATATGCAGTTCGAGGGGTTTGACATGGGCTGGTTCCCTTCCGTTGAGACGAATTCTGATATTGTCTCTGAATTCACGTAGAAGTTCTTCGAGTTGAACTTTCCCCTGAGCTGAAATGTCGTTGTTTTCGGCATTTGACAGAGCTTTTTGCAAGGCCGTTTCCCATTCATCATCAGTTTCTTCTCCGAGGTCGAGCCATACAGCAGATTCGTCTTCGTGTTCGTCGTCGAGACCTCTGTCAGAATGATAGATGCCATTGCACACTCGAGCAATAGGTCCCCCATCTCTCTCTGGACAAAGATCTGAGAGATCGAGGAGTCCGTTGAAGCGGTCCGCGGTGGCAGCCAGAATGTCTTTAGTATTGAGTCCGAGTGCTTCGAGCAGTGGTCTTCCCAAGAAAGGTTCGGTAATGGTCTGATCTGTGACAAACCATTAGACGTTACGTAACATTAGAGAGGTACCATGTCGAATGTGCAACTCGAGATCAACGGTCATTTTATCGTGGCATGTGAATTTTGACGGAGTTCCATCTTCATAGAGGGCTTCCATTTCGAAAACAACCAGGCGAGATAGTTCTTCGATTTTCAAGTTGATATTCTTGTCGTTGGAGAGTTTCATGAAACCGGCATCGAGTAGATTTGCATCAGATCCGATATCGGCACATACGGTCTTTATTAATTTGCCACCGAATGTGGCGCTGAATAAAACGCTGTTTGAGTTTTTGCTAGTTGATGTTTCAGTTGATGCATCTCCATCCTTGACCCTTTTTCCATTTTTCTTCTTTTTTGCTGCAGTGAGATCTTCAAGTAGCTTCTTGTGTTCATGTTCCGGGCACTCCTTACAGTCTTTCATGTAATGGCGTTTTCTTTGTGCAGTTTCCAAAGACAGAGCGGCTGCTTGTAGTTCTCGACATTCGTTTTTTTGGAGCTTTCACCCTTTTTTTTAGTTGAAGTATCGGCATTATTCTTAGACTTATGAATGCTATAGGCCTGACAATTAGCTTCTTCGGATGTGAGCTTGGCGATAAACTTCCTTACGTTCTTGCGGAGGGTTTTGTTCAAGTCCAAGCACTTCTGCATTTCGTCTTTGAGGTTGTGTGGATAGACATTTTGCATGAGAATTTTGATTGTCTGCTCCGGATTTTCACTTCTAATCTTACCGTACCCAACGTCGTTCAACCGGTTGAAGAATTCGGCACAATATTGCGTGATACGTGCCTCGGGGTCGGTTATGTTCATTGGCATACGGATGTTTCGGAGAACCTTATCGATGGTAGCAGGATCATACATTGCATCATTGCTTTTCTCGACGATGGATGTAACGAATTTTTCTATGTGATCGTCGCCCAAGTCATCTACTTCGGCATCAGCGACAATCTACTCGAACTTACTCATGAAGATAAGGTTGTCAAGCAGTTCATGTTCGATGCTTGCCTTGTACGGCAGAACTTGTAACGACGGAAGTTCGGACTGCTTGGATTCAATTTCCACTTCGTACCTTTCTCGCCCCTTCAAAAATTTCGCGACTTGAGAAGGATCGACCGATCGGAGAATAGGTGCGGAGATGGGTGTGAACACAAAAACGGTAGCTGCATTCTGATTGGTTTGTGACTGTTGAGACATGCTTCTGGTTATTAGCATCGACCTTTATAGATGCTTCGTTTCAATAGAGGTTGTGCACGGTATAGTGGAAGAGATAGTTGATAGGTTGAGTTTGGTACTCACTGACGTCTTAGTGATCACTGTCGACTCTGTACGGCGAAGGTAAGATGCATTAACAGAAATACAACAGAATGGATGTTTACTATGTGAAGAAAGGAGAGATGGTCGATAGGTTAAGGTTCTTTTGAAGAGAGGTCGAGTAGGTGGTATTTATACCCAGTAGCTAATTCAGATTAACCCAACCTAAGTAGATATTCTGGCGGTGAACGTGTAAGTAGAATTCTGTGTATACAGTATTCTGCAACGGTAATAAACTCAAATACTTGAACGGGCTGATTAATTGTAGACAAGTCAGCGTAATGTCATACATAGGTATGGAATGGACAGTGTCAGTGGCTACATGTTGCTCACAGTGATGTCAAGAATTATTTCTAAGCGTTCTTTTGTCACGTCCTGGAAGTACCGAAAGCCTACTAGAAGGTATACTGTGGTCCTAAAAATATTCCGCCAATATTAAAGGCTCAAATATCGCCGCAAGTGCCTAATATTCCGGTCATCCGAACTAAAACAAGGGAAACAAGTACAGAAATTGAAAGAGGGCTTCAGGCGAGAAATAGTCCAGGAAATTGTAGTTTATTGCATGTAGGCCACATGCTGGAATACAGAATAGTTAATAAAAAGTATCATTGACAAAAAGACACTCCTACAAGTAATTAATACGTGGAAATATTTTATCTCGTCCAAATTATTCCACTTTTACAAAGACAGATATGTTCGTTTGTCTATTTTTAAATAGACCAACGAAACTGGCTTAGATTGAATCAAAAGTGAACTTAGAATGTCACAATAAATAATGGCATAGATGACGGGTAGATGAATACTTGATATGAACGAGAAATGTGGGTTAGAAACGCACAGAAATATTAAACAATAAACTGACGACTGATTTCATATTTAGTCCAAACACAAGAGATTATGACTCTGCTCGAAATCGTTACTCGAGTTAGGCAGACCAAGACTTTGTCCGATAAGAGCGTTTCATTAAAGCGCAGAGTCAAAAATAGATAGCGGGACATGTGTTATCTATTCTGTGAAGTGGAGAGTCAAGTACTCAAAGGGGAGTGCACTATCTATCATAATGTAAAAGATTAACTCTCCAAGAATCTAAGGCAAGAAAGACTAAATAAATCCAACAAGTAGAACAGAAGATATGTCAGAAGTACCGGAATGAAATAATCAGCGAGAGACTTAATAATCTTCATTATGAGATGCCGATTGGAGATTAACATTACTGTAGTCAATATATAAATACTACAGCCGAAGTACTTTAGATTCATATAATGACAGGTTCATAGATCTATCTACTACAGTTTGATAAACCAAATAATAGCGACATATAATATCCAAAGTATGTTGAGAACTGTAAGAGACCACACTAATGAAATTCATACTTTTACCCATTAATTTCCATACTACCCCTTTTTTTATTTAGTAGTTTCTATTTTAACAAAAGGACTTATCACGACTACTTACTTCACAACTAGATAAGTCATTCTGTAAAATACCAGTAGCGAGAAACAACACAAGTGCTTCAGTTAAAGGACTGTCTAACTTCGTTCCAACATCTGCAGGATTTAAAGAACCTGCAATTCAGGCAAACACATCTACCACGGTCTCAAAGTAGAACCTCATAGCGTTTACATCAGGTCGGACCTATTTGTCTATCGTATTCTTTTTTGACGATAAAGCGTAGTAAAAATCTTTCGAATCTACAATAACCATTGTCTTGATTTTGACTCCATATAATTTAATTAACACATTTTCCAATATTACTATTTCATCAACAGCTTCGCTTGCTGCCAAACTTTCAGCAGCAGGTGTTGATTTAACTGGACGTCTAGATCTATGAGATGCCCAAGATAATATATGAAAAGGATTTCCTTTCATCACTTTACAAATCATAAGTCCCACAATATAGAAAAGTTGACTAGCTTCTTTTGTATGACTAGCATCTGCGAAAGCCACTAATGAAATATCGGATACAGTATCTTTATAACGAATGTATTTAAATAATGTACCATATTTCTTCAGTATTTTTAGTACATTAAATTGAGAAGTTATTGCAGATATCCGACAATCTCCCATTTTTTGTTTGTAAATGGCTCGAGTAGAAAGAGCATAACGGAGATGCAGTAATACCGAGCCAGACAATCGATGTATTGATTGACATAAACGATTCAATTTCTACTTCGTTCATTTTCTCATCGCACTGTCTGCGACGAATCCTTGATATCGGATATGGTTCGATGCACTGTATCTTATTATCGGCATGAATTGATACAATATTATCGTCATATTGAATAAGATTCATACCATAATATCGTAGATTACCAGTTCCATGAACAACTTCTCCAAGTTCAAACTTGTCGTTGAATTAAGTAATGAATTTGCGCATTACAGTATCAATACCAGTCAGTAGAATGTCGTCAACTATTTTTATAGCCAACATTAAAACATCCCCATTTTCAGGAAAAAGTGCAAAACGTTTCTGTATTAATTCTATTTGTTGTAGTCCAAGTTCTATAAATAAGGTATCACTTTGATGCTGCCATTTGAAATTTGAATTTATCACCCCATAAGCTGCAGTTTCCAATATCCAAAGCACATTTCTATATTTAGACTCACATGGTGGAACTGCATAAACATCGCGCTGAACTAGACCAGTTTGTAGAAAGTAACCCTTTGAATCAATTCTGACAATTCACCATTGGCTTATTGTCGAAGTTGAAGCAATAATCCTAGTTCCAATTGGTAGACACATACAACAGTCCGTGCGTAAATTCTCTTTTTCAGAGTCCTCATTTCCGTGAGGAGCTATTCTGGCCTTCAATTTTAATGAATGATCATCATTCAGTTTGATTTTATAGGTTGTGTGACTACCAATTATATGTGAAGAGTTCGGTATACTGTACCTCGAAACCGTGTTTACATTATGTAGAACATTTGATTCTTCGTCATTATACGAATTTACCAATGAAGCTTGATCAAAGGCTTGAGCTTGATGTCTCATAAATGATTTGTTCCCGGGGGAATCAAACATCTCGTTGAGAACATCTTGTTCGTTACTGGCCAATATATTTTTAAATCCAGATTGAGATGCACTAATTATCTACGAATTTCCACTGTTCTGAAGCTAATTTTAAAGTCTCAACATCGTTGTCACCGTATAGTACCACATTTTCGACATCATAGTTGATAGCATTTATTGTACTATGAAAATATTGATGTTCCAAAGGCAAGTGTACAGATACGGGATCCAACTACAGGTACTCCAGTAGCTCCGTCTACTATATTAAAATCACGAGGCTATTATTTTTGATGATTTTAGTCATCGTCGGATGAAGGTTGATTGTTTAAACACAACACCATATTGAAGTCGAGTTTATCTATCGATTCTTGTATTGCAGTCGAAAGTTCAATTTCGTGCAGAGCAGCACAAGCATCTTCAACTGCAGAACATACTACTTTACCAGATCTACCAAGTACTGTTATCGTATCAGCTTCAGCATCAATTTTTAGTATTTGTAGTGGTGACACCCATTTTCAACCCTTACTTTTACCATCTTTTATAAACACCTGTATCATGTCACCAGGTTTAAAATCACCATTTTTGTAGAAATTTGATCGTAAGATCAAAGTTAACTGCTTTTTTTCAATCAGCTTATCATGAGCGGATTGTAAGAGTTGATCTACAGGAATAGGATGTCTATTTTCCAATAATGGTTTTGAAAACCCCTTTGCCATTTCAAATGAAGACAGTTTATCAGATCCATGCAAATCGTTTGAAATTTGAATTGCTCAAATCGCCAATGTAGCATCTGACACATGATCATCACCAGCTTTTAAACGTAAAAAGATTGATCTGATCGAACGATGCGTTGGTAAGATCATATTTTTCTGATGACGGCGTGGCGGTACAGAACGTAATACAATACCATAATTATCCAAACAATTTCCAAACAATTTCGTTTTTAAATGTTCCATCAGCATGTACAGCCGACGGAGGCCAAAACTGAGCAAACCAGCCCAGTTCAAATGCATATATACATGCTTCCATAGACGTAGAATTCACAATCTCACCTGCTGAAAAACGAGATGCAACTTCCATCATATGAAAAATCGTCACCGAATCGAGAAAGAAGTGATCGATACATACAACATCAATAAAATCTCTATTTAATGATGCTAATGAAACTCGACGATTTGGTGGTGGTGTTGAATTAGATTTACAGCTCACACATTCCATCATTGACTTTGCCAAATAATTTTGCATATTTTCATTCCAGGTTTTATTACGCACCAGTAAAGTTCTAATATCAGAGAACGTTGCATGTACACAGACATGAGCATGAACACGATTGACTACTCGACAAATCTATGGTCAATTAGTTGATTCCACTGAAACTGTCGCTGAGGAAACTACTGTAGTAGCAGCAAGAGCTAATGTACTCGGTGAGTTATGACCATTGTTTACGTCATCCACGATAAAACGACGAATATCAACATGGCTATGATGACCATATTCGCTCATATGAATTCTATCCATTGGATAGCAATCTGGTAACCGGATTGAGTTTCTACCAATGTATTTAATATTGCATCTCCGGGTTAGATTACTCCGAATCAACTATTGGAATAAACCTTCAACTACCAAGTGACGAATCGATATTAGGTTAGAATTATCTGTTCTGGGGTATAGTACGACTGAAACACTAACTATCCGTTGTGCAATACTATGATCCTCGGTACCATATTGGCAATAGTTGAACTGATTTAATCACATTGGCTTAGGTTCCATTTTATAATTTTAGGAGGGATTTTGAGTTTGGAGTAGTTCCAATTCGATTTCACCAATCGCACTGTAGGCAGCACCATCATCTACAAGTGGACCAATATGATAATCTGATATTTCAGCCATTGCAGTGTCAAACGTTATACTGTCATTCATATTACATAATACAGAATTAAAACCGATCATGGCCTGCTTATTTTCATTTTTACTATTTCTATTATTCTGAGATGAGCTCGTATCTAATGGAGTGTCAGAACACCTGGTACCCTGTCGCAGCGTACCATCTGAGTTATGCTCGTTTGCCCATTGCCCAAATTTACCGCACTGATGAC
Source organism: Odonthalia washingtoniensis (assembly GCA_032358235.1). Taxonomy (NCBI): domain Eukaryota; phylum Rhodophyta; class Florideophyceae; order Ceramiales; family Rhodomelaceae; genus Odonthalia; species Odonthalia washingtoniensis. The sequence goes on along the minus strand of JAULBU010014290.1, from coordinate 14,682 downwards.
ATGGAAATCTTTTTTTTCATATTAGCAATTTCCTCAGGTGAACGATTGTCACGACGAGACGTACCATTATTTGTATAAGAAATCCCATTATTAGCCGTCGATGCTTTATTTACATATAAAGATTCGTCATTGGGAGCTGAATAGTTGGATTTTGAGCGATCGCGTTGTCTAAGGACGGATGGAATTGACTCATATTTGAATTGGGTCATTAATTCGGCTGTCTTTGCGGGAAATTCATCATCTGATGATCCAGTAGTCTGTACACAAGCAGACAATATTGAAACTCGTTGACTATCATTCACTTCAGCGTTCGACAGTAGAATTAATGCCAGTAAGGAGTCTGGAATTCCACCCGTACCATGGGCTGTAAACCGCAATAATTGTGCACTAAACCTGGACTCAAAATCCTTGATTTTCTCGGAAGTATGACGACGTATTGAAAGTAGACTATCAAAATCAGTAAACACTTCTGATACGAATGATAGTGGATCTCTTTTGTGAATCACACTTACTATATACTGATCAGCACTATCTGAATTTATCTTCTCTAACGGAATTGACTAAGCCAAATTCTTGGCTCTACCATAACATTGTGGCTTCAGAATACTTCCGCGTAGCTTTTTACCAAGTTTATTAGCGTTGTTATCTGGTAATATATCGTGAAAATTACACCATTCAAAAACGCTTTCTGAGTATTCATCTTGTGGCCCTTTTCCATCAGTCCACGGTACTGTCTTTAAGTCCCAGAAAAAACGAGGACGCGAAGGAGTATTGGATGATCATCTGGATGAGGGTTCTGGGCCCATAACTATAAATAAGGGCACAGATGATTGGGATAGATGCATACTTGATTTGAACGAGAATTGTGGATTAGAAACACACAGCAATATTAGACAATAAACTGACAATTGTTTTTTAATTAATCCAAATACTTGGCCGAACGCTGAAAGATTCAATTCAATCGGCAATTGTTCCTCCCCACTATGGAGGTTTGAAAAACTTTGAAAATTATGGAATCCTCGCTTTGCTTTTTATTCATCCCCGACAGGAGATTTAATCCGACACGTGTAACATCTAAAACTACTTAACAGACGATATTTTTCCGAACCGGGTGCGGTATATTTGCGTAGATGGCTTTCCACATCATATTTCGTGTGAATTAATTCAATGAAAAGGAATAAAATAGCGTCGCCATAGCGAAATTCCATTAGTCGGCATGTGATATTCGTACAGCTGGCTGTGATATCGGACCTGTGCGTCCTTCACTTGAAATGTTATTTTTGATGTCAGCTGCGACTAACAGGGCACTGTACTTACATGTAATCTGAATTTATGCGTATGTTACTGTAATGACAAGAGACGCCAATGTTTTAGGAAAAGAATAACATTCCATATTGTGCCATCATCTGTGTACGAGTGCTGTCCCTGAGGGAAATTGAGAACTGACTGAAAAATAGAATGCTATACGAATCTTGTCAACGAATGAATCCTTTCATTACTTTCCATCTCTGCAGGTTTCATACCTAAAACATATTCCATCTACTGTGAAAAGTATTGACTTGAAACATGTGATGAAATTCAGTTTATATTTCTAGTCATTCTCCTTTTAGTGTTTGGAACAATTTTATGGTTTTTAGACGTTCTCTCGTCTTTTGGTATAACGAGAGTAGTGTAATGGGAGAGGGCGTAATTATCAAAGACAATGAAATGAATATATAATGAAGTACTGTTGAAATTGTAATTTTCTCATTATGAATTTATTAGACTAAGTATTCACACTGTAGTCGTTTATGTTTAGATATTACTTTCTTTCACGATACAAATCAGGACTAGCCTGATTTGTGGATCCGACATAATCCGTTCCTCCTCCTCTTGTCTATTCTTGTCAAGAGGAAGAACGAGGGAAGGTGTTCCATGGTTTAAAAGGGCGCGTAGTTCGAGGACGAACAAAGTAAAATGATTATCAATCATCAACAGCGGAACAGAGACATCCAGGCTCAGCATAAATTTCTGTGTAAGTCCTGCAGGCAACTACGGTACGGATCTTTTGATACTGATACTGTATGGTTAAACAGAACCGCACGACGAAGAATTCAACGATGGGAAGAGGCATGGAGACTTCTGCATAAGGGAGTGAAGACCAGCCTTGCGGACATCCCGGTGCGAGTACGTATGTAATTTCTAGATCATTAGAAAATATATGTTACACTATGTCGATCTATGAAAAATGTTGGTACTAAATTAGTACTAGTAATACGTAAATATTTTAGACAGAAATGTCTAAACATTTATTTGGCAATTCTTTAGCCAACAGTGTCTAAAACATAATCTATTGAGATTTTTTAAATTCTTATCTTCCAGCATCGTTTTGTGGTTCTATCTTTTTCATCTTTTCATTATTGATCAATCAAAAGATTTACGTATCTTTTGAATGCAAAGAGTTTTGGCCCTAATATGTTTGGAATTCCCTCTGAAAACACAACACAATTTATGCTGACACTTTTTTTGAATACTTACAATGGGTTTTGCATTTATTCACGATGAAAATCTGTTTGCTGTCAAATCGCTCAATATTCTCTGTATGAACGATTCTGCTTTTGTCAAGTTTTCTCAGATACGTTTTGGTATCGACAAAGAATAAAATTGATCTTGATTTGATTTATTACGCTACTGCGCTTTCTCAGGACTCTTTCTTTGATCTCTATATTTATTCCCCTAATCACAGGTAATACCCAGTTATGAGCCCAGAAAATGTATCAACTCCATCTCGTCCAAAGCACTCCTGGGACATTTGAACAACCTCATAGACAGATGGTAAGGGTAGTCATGATGGGTATGTTGAATCTATGGAACTTTGGGAAAACTTACATGACACTCTTCCTTTCACGAATTGAAACAAGATTCCACAATAATTAAGGGGTGTCTATCATAAAACTCAAATGTATGGCCGAGCTCGAGATCTGGTCAGTGCTATCGAGCAAAACTCTTTGTGCTCCGAAGAAGGAGTCTCAAAAATTATTGACGCCATCCTCAAAAAGGATGCCTTATCAGTTGTAGCTGAGATCTGCAAGGATTACACCGAATTAATCTCATTAAAACGTATGCCAAACGAGCAGTTTCGAAATTTTGAAGCTCGTTTTGCGGCTCAAGTGGCTAAATTAAATTCTCATGGTAAAAAAACCGTCCTTTATGACTCTTTATATGCAATGATGCTACTGTCTGCGGCCGTGACTCCAAATTCACAGCGTATAAAAATCTTGGTATCATCTTTAGCAGGTAGAAAGCAACTTACTGGTAAGCAGACAAATGACAGTATTGTTGCACAACTAAATTATGAAGATATTGCCTCCATCTTACGTGAATGTGAAGAAAACTCTTGAAATGACCAAATTTCATCGTTCCCGGACACTATTTCTGCAAATTCATCCTCTGCTTCTCAATCCAATCCCTTGAATAGGAGCGCCCGCGGAAAACCTGCCAATAACAATAATTGTCAGAATCACGGAAGAGGTAACAAGAAAACGTTTTCACCTGATGAATTGAGATCATACAAGCTTAGAAAAAATGCAAAATGTGTGGAAAACATGGATATTGGCATCCGGACCACAATAATCATGGTACGATTAAAGATGGTCATCCATCAATTGATCCTATTGTAGATCAGAATAATAATGGTATGGAACACAACAACAATATTCCTAATCAAAATAATGGTCAGAACAACAACAATCGTCCTAATAACCACGGTCCTAATAATAATGGTAATAAAAATCAAAATGGTATAGTTTTTGGTTTTATGACGTCTGCTTCATCCAACCAATTAGGAGATCATAGTACGAACAAAAATTTTCATTCTGGGCTATTAGTTGAAGATGGTGCCCCCTTTAGTGCTACTGGCATGACGGAGCTCCGACTCCTAAGTCATGTTGATGGCAAATCATCAATACGATTAGACCCAAAACAGGCTGCATTTTACAAGTGCAAATGGTGGAAATTTGGATCCGGTGCCCACTCAAGTGAGAGACGCCGAATACTAGGGAGTATAAATTTGACTGCTGTCTCTGAGATGTCAAATACAGTACATATCAGGCATTTGGTAGTAGAAGGTTCATCGCAATGGGTCATAGGCCTAAATATGACAAGAGATAGTGATTTTTCATACTACTCTGTAATCAAAATCCTGCTCCCTCCCTCCCATGCAATTCGTGACTCAATTGAGATGATTGACGATGGACTGCACTCTTACATTGATATTGTTAAATTTAAAATGGTAATATCTCCATTGGCTGTGCTGACTGAACATACAGCTTCTATCAATATTGATAATGCAACCAAAATTCTGAGCTCTTGGTCGCAAAGGAAAAGCACAATAGACAAGTTTCATAGACATGCCTGCGGCAGTCCTACATATTTTGATATTAAGATGCTCCTGGTTCGAAATAAAATATGGTCAGATGATTTTCAGCACTATTTAGCTGATATAATTAGAAAATGTACTTCATGGATTTCTACATCAACCCCCCACCGTTTCGAAAAGTATCACTTCGAACATCAAACCGTGCATTAAATGACGTTGTGATGATCTATCACTTCTACCTCGATCAAATACGTCTGTTCCACTGCATGGATTCTTACTCGAGGTTCTCGTCTGTGTATCCTGTTCCAGATTCATCCCTATTTTCTGCCATAGTTGGATTTGAATCCTCATGGATTGCCCAATTCTTGAATTTGGTGGCAGTGCAAGGCGACCAAGCGTTTGCCAAAAATTATTTGATGGTATATTTACCATCCAATGATATTAAATTTCGACCTGTACCCTCTCGTAGCCATCACAGCAACACACTGGAACCCAAACATGGAATTATTCGGTCTATATTTTTAAAACAGGTACATTATACACCAGAGTCAAATAAGGTGTTATTATCTCTGCGATCGGTACGTATTTCAAACGATTTATATGGTTCTGATGTCCTTTATTCATTTGAAATTGCAAATGAATACACAAAACCAATTGTAGAATATCAACCTCCTCATGCAATTTCTGAAGATCTGATAGCCGCGCCAGATAAATTAATAGCAAAGCGCAAATTTAACTTGATCTTGAGGTCCAAAGCTACTGTAGATACAGTAATTGAAGCAGGTGACATGGTACAAGTTTTCCTTATTAAGGGACATGAAAAGCTTGGGAAATGACTTACACCTTGGGCTGTCTTATTTGAAGACAAATCAGTGGGTACTGTAACAATTCCTGGCTCCAACGGTAACACGATTAATGCATCAATGGAAGACACAAGGTCTGCTATTATTGACGATGAGCTAGCGCCATCAATTGTCGAAGCTATCGACAGACTTGATGAAAAAATCGCTGACTCACTACAGCTTGACGAAGATAATTCCGTCCGGAAAAATCAAAATGATGTTCCCCACTCTATTTTTAGGAACGATGTCGGTCATTCAAAAAATTCGACCATAGAGATTAATGGTGATGAAAATTGTGTCTTCAATACTAATGACGAGAAAATGTCCGTCTCGAACCTAAAAGATGAGTTTATTCCTACCATACCTACTGTAGATTCTGTGTTAAATGATATTTCCACCTCCAAAGATGATGAATGCAGTGGTGTGATACCTACTATAAGGGAGGCAATCTCATATCGTCATTTACAATCTGGCAACCGAATTGAAGTATTTTGGCCACTGGAAAATACCTATTACAGTGGTACTATTAATTCTATACACAAAACCGTCATACGATCTTCTACGATGATGGGGATGTTGAAACTCTCAACTTAATTGATGAAACGTGGCGCCAACCGGAATTTTTAAATAGTTCATATGTCTTTACAGGAACTCAGTTGCTAACGTAATGAACAAGCAGTACTGTCTTCGATGTTAGAGAGAATAGGAAATAAATCCTTCATGTGTCATCACGCAAAGTGATTTCAACAACCTGTTATTTTAAAAGCTTATTAGGCTGAAAAATAGGAATTTAGAAGAAAGGTGGCAGTAATACCTAAATCTGACATCCCGAAAAATTTTAATGTTATCAGTTCTCACGTGATTTATAAAATTAAGACGAATGATGAAAACAGTCTGAAATTAAAGGCTCGTATAGCGCCCCATGGTAATGAAGATTCAATTAAAATGGATTTAAAATTAGAATGCAATATGTTTCCTCCGCGTGGAGTTCGCATAGTACCTTCTATGGCATCTCCGAAAGGGTGAAGAGTTACTGAGACCGACGTGGAGGCAGTTTTTTTCTAAACTAGAAAGGCTCAGAGGGACGTCTATGTAATTCTACCTCTTGAAAGACAGGACAGGGATCATTATTGGCTTTTATAGGCTGCAGCGTATGGTCTGGTTAACGCCAATGAAAAATGGAAATGTCAATTTGGTGATCTATTTCTGGATCTGGGACTGACACAATGTCTGGTCATACCTCAACTATTTTACGTCAATAAAAATTGCAAACAGCTATCACTGGCAGCAAAAATCGTAGATGGTATTCTCGTCACGGGTAAGACAGATACTGTAAATGACTGTATTACTGAATCTGATACAAAGTTTAAATTTGGTACTGTACCACACGGTAAGGAAGTCATGATCGGATGAAAAAGCGGTCAGAAAGTTGCTCAACGGTGCAGCGTGCCAATCAACGCGAAGGTATTTGACTGTGTGTCGTGACCGGTCGCCCGCTGCAGCGGCCGACGGTGGCATTTTATTATGAAGTAGGGCTACTGTAAGCATTGCTTACAGAATGAAGAACTATAAATTTGTGAAGAAAAGTAAACAACTAGCGCTGCGTATCGGTGTGACCTAGTTGGTTACGGCCAATCGCACTGATGGTAGGGCCGTGAGTTCAATCGAGGTGATGGTAGGGCCGCGAGTTCAATTCTCGTTGGTGACACTGACGGAACTTGAGCGGGAAATGTCCCCCGATGTGGGGGCATTTATTTCTCGATATTAAATTACTGTAAGCCACCACTGGCAGCAAATATAAAGAAAGTAAAATGATGATTTTCTCCACACGGACCTGGTAATATTTGATTTTATGGATTGAATATAATTCAGAACGAAGATTACAATTTTGAAATAAATGCTGATGATAAGCTGGAGGCACTTGAGCAAAATCCCATCACACGGCTTCGTCGGCAACAAATGGAATCCAAGTTATCAGCAATAGAAAAGGCGGCATTTATGTACCTAAATTTCTCTCTTGGATGACTAGGTATTGCTGTATCGCTCTTCGGTTCATTTTATTCATCCTATCTTCAACAGCAACTCCCGGAAGCCAAAGTTTCAGTATTGAAACTTCAATATAACTAGCTCAATATTGTTGAAAGACATGGAACTATTATCAGTTTTCCTAAACCGCCGCGTGGATATGCTACAGTAACTGTAGATATTGTTGCTGATGCCAGGAGACAATTATATCACGGACAATTGTCATATATTTTCGGTTTATTAATCGGACCACTGGCGAAGGACTTTATTTTTCATACGTTATCCTGGATGTCACACAAGTCTAAGGGACCAGTTAGATCTATTGCAGCTGCAGAATTATTGGCTGCTTCCGAAGCGATTGATGAAGTCAAAACCTTAAAATGTGCACTATCTACTATATTATTGGTACCAGTTCGTCTCATACTAATAGTCGACTCAAAAGACCTATATACAAGTTTATCAATTAGACTCAACTCGATTGATAGATCAATCAGAGCCGATCTGAATATTATACGGTTTGAATATGAAACTGGTGCACTAGACGAAATTTGTTGGCTGCCAGAATCCATTGACCTGGCTGACTCTGAAAGAAAAACCGACTGAGAACTAAGTCAATCTCTACAACTATTAATATATTCGGGCAGGATTCCGATAGATTTGACGCAGCATGAGTCAAGACGAAACGATTGATCTTTCGGATAGTTCAAATTTAAGAGGAGATTAATATGTAATTTCTAGATCATTAGAAAATATAGGTTACACTATTTCGATCTATGAAAAATGTTGGTACTAAATTAGTACTAGTAATACGTAAATATTTTAGACAGAAATGTCTAAACATTTATTTGGCAATTCTTTAGCCAACAGTGTCTAAAACATAATCTATTGAGATTTTTTAAATTCTTATCTTCCAGCATCGTTTTGTGGTTCTATCTTTTTCATCTTTTCATTATTGATCAATCAAAAGATTTACGTATCTTTTGAATGCAAAGAGTTTTGGCCCTAATATGTTTGGAATTCCCTCTGAAAACACAACACAATTTATGCTGACACTTTTTTTGAATACTTACAATGGGTTTTGCATTTATTCACGATGAAAATCTGTTTGCTGTCAAATCGCTCAATATTCTCTGTATGAACGATTCTGCTTTTGTCAAGTTTTCTCAGATACGTTTTGGTATCGACAAAGAATAAAATTGATCTTGATTTGATTTATTACGCTACTGCGCTTTCTCAGGACTCTTTATTTGATCTCTATATTTATTCCCCTAATCACATCTTAGACCCAGTACGAGTTGTGCTCTTTTCGAACCAATTGCACACTCAGTGTTACATAGTTTCGATCCGCAGCGAGTTTTGAGGTTTCTCAAGGAATATGAGAGATGCAAGGACAAGGTGTAACAGCGCAGAAAAAAATTTTTCTTCCATGACGGTTGCTTCATTCAAGGTGGGTATTGAGAGGTCAAGACTGGAGAGTATGCACTTTGTTGGAAGGTTCGAGGACATTGCTCCGAGCCAAACGGTGGAAGAATTGACAGGAAACGATATGAAGAAGTTTATTCAGGAAATGGCGACACATAGAATAAGAGAAGAATTAAATCCTACCGTGTTTTAAAGACGCACTCAGTGGTATAAAGATGCTGATGTCAATTTCAGATCCGGAGGCCCGCATCCTAGAGTTTTTCAACGACTGCTTCGTGCGCCTTGAAGGAGTAGGGTGTGGAGATTTTGAGAAAAACGATCCGAGGGAAACGGTGCTGCTGATGAAAGAACGCCTAATTCCTTACAGCCACAAGATTGAAATGTCTCAACACATGGAGTACCAACCAGGGCCCAGGAATAAAATTATTGAGTATGTGAAACTAATCTGTAAGGAAGTGGTCATTCAAGATAAGATGAAGTCCGCTCACAAAGGTTCTGAAAAAGACGAAAAGAAGGCAGAAAACGGTAAGAGAACATCCAAGGCTAAACAGGGAAGCAGTTCGGGCAAAGATAAAACACGTTCGCCACTCTGGCGCAACAATATTTGTTATAAGAAGCCGGAAATTACCGGACCTAACAGTCGTTTCCACAAAATAAAAGATTCCCATACAGTACCAATCGAGAGCAGAAAAGGCTTCTAAAAAGATTTTGGGATGCGAAAAGGGGACCAAAAAAACTTATGGACCGGGAGATTTCACGAACAGTCGGTAACAGCACGTTAATGTCTGCGATATTTGCAGGAAAGTCAACTCGAATCTTATGCGTAGATGGCCGTTCAGACATCAACTTGATGCCACCTGATTGGTTGGCAGAGCTTTTAAAAAGAAGAACCTATATAGCAGTAAGTATGTTCAAAAAGCCTAGACTTTTTCATCTGGCAGCAGTCAAATCCAGGAAAGATGAGATTATGTCTGTGGAATGCAACAGAGAGGTGACCATGGCTATAGCGCTTCTAATTAGACATGGAAAACACTAAATATTTGAAATTTAAAATGGTTTGTAGCAACTCAAGAGACACAAGAGCCATTTCTCGGGCGACCAATACTGGAGGCTCTGAGCCTAGATACTAAGATGCTACTGGAAGAAGCATCATAAAAATATCAAGGATCTTTAGACACTGCAGACACGTACAACAATGACCATCCGGTAGGTACAGTAGCCAGGCTACTGTCACTTGGAATAAATCATTCGGACCAGGAAGGTAAATTCAATGGAGACCAATCTTTGGAAACCCTAAAGGATGTTATGACCTTGGAGTAGACACGGACGAAGAAATTGAAGGAGCTTTTAATCGTATGGAAAGCGATGCCGAGAATAATGGCATTTCAAATGGATGGAAAAAGAGGCTCTCTAAAAGCCTATGAGAATACCGTGATGTGTTCAGAATAAGGTTGGGTCCGGATCGCCCTGCTGATGTTGAACCGATAGGCCTCGTTCTTAAGGAAAATTCATTTCTACATATTGCAAAAGGTCACAGGTATCCGCAGGACAAAAGGCAGTTTATGGTCGGATATACCAGTAAAGTACACGAATATGGTTATGCTGAGCCTAATACCCATGTTTATAGGGCTGCTGCTGCGGTGCTAGTTCCTAAACAGCCAAAAATGCAGCTGAAATTTTGACTTAGGAAGGAAAAACGAAGCTAAAGAACCAGTAACTTGGGCCATGCCTCATATCGATTCGGAACTTATGGATATAGCAGGCAGTGACTTCTTCGCAAGCTTTGACTTTAGCGGAGAGTTCTGGAAAAAGGGTGTAGATGATAATGCCAAGAACATATTGAGCTTTATAACGCCAACGGTGTGTTTCAATATAATCGTACCTTGCATGGGCTACACAATGCAGGCACGCATTTTCAATCAAAAGTGGAACCATGTTTTGCTTCATTGCGAGAATTCGTCAAAGCATGGTTGGATGATTTTCTACTACTAAACAGGACTAAGGCCGGATTGCTGGAGGTCTTAGAAGCGTTTTTTGTCATTTGTCGACAACGGAAATTAAAACTATCTTCTAAGAAGAATGTACTCTTCAGCAAGGAGATAAAATGGTGTGGTCGTACGACCGATGGCTAAGGTGTACGGTGCGATCCTCGGCGTGTTGATGGCATACGAGTGGCACAAGTGCCAATCATTGCAGCAGAGCTATCGCAATTTGGCAACTATTTACAGTGGATGTCTGCGTATATAACTGATTTTTCTAAGCGAGTGACACCTCTGAGAAGATATTGGACGAGGCATATGCTAGAACTGGGAAGCGTAAATTACAACATCAAGCAGAAATCTCTGCCATGGGTCCCAGTTCATGTGGAAGCATTTGAATATCTGCAAGATCAGTTGAAGAATGCAATACAGCTGGAAAACAGAGACCAGAAGAAGGTACTCTGCGTATGTACCGACGCATATGCCGAACATGGGGATGCAGTGGTGACACAGTATGTCCCTGGAGATTTGGATAAAGAAATAGAAGAGAAAACGAATCAGCCTTTGAATTTTCAGGGTCTGCATTCAACAGGAGACTGACCTACTGGAGTACGTTCGAAAAGGAAACATTCGAGATCTATAAAGCATTCAAAAAGATGAAAAATCTGTTTGCAGAAGAGCGAGACACCCATGTTTTCATTAATCACCGAAATCTCCTTTTTGTTTATCACCCAGGGGTTATAGAGCCAGAGCTGGGAAGTCATGTAATAAACAAGGTACGAAGATGGGCGCTTTACTCGTACCATTTTTTATATACTATTGAACACGTGGCAGTAGAAAACATTTAATGGCCTATATAATGACCCGATAGTTAGTTGGACACAGAGGAAAGACAAGCACTGTAAGGAAGATCCCTGCGGCACTCTTTTCACATGACATAGTGCCGTTACTGGTTGATTCTGAGTTCAGGTGGTCTAAAATAGAAGAAATCAAGACTGAACAAGAGAATTCTTCCGAGCCTATACCAAGAAAGGCTATTCCAAGGATGGATGGTACATGGTTGGTGGCCAACAAAGTATGGCTTCCGGAGAACAACTCTGTACTTCATATGAATATCATAGTCATCGGCCATTGCAGCACTGCAGCGCACCGCTGAATTGAGGGTGCGGTGAGTGCTATCAGGGAACAATTCTATTGGAAAGATATGTCAGAGGACTGCTCATAGTTTATAAAGCACTGTCAGCACTGTATAATAGCTAAGAGTGTACTTAAAATTCGTCGACCACTATCTATTGCAATCCATGGAAGTGCACCAAATGAGGTAGTACACTTTGATTTCCTATATATGGGACCAGAAATTGATGGGCTAAAATATATTTTGGTCGTACAAGATGACTTATCATCGTAAAGGTGTCTTTGTCCTAGAAAAACTGCGGACTTTGAAGTAGCCGCAACGGAAATGGCAATTTGTATCCGAGTGTTCACAGCGATGGATTGTTGGGTATATGATCAGGCGTCACATTTTAAAAACAAAGTCTTGAAAACTTTGCGTAGAATCCAGAGAGTCAAATACAGATTCACTGTGGCATATTACCCATGGGTAAATGGTACAGTTGAAAGTGCAGTGCGTCATATCCGAGCTGTATTCCAGGCGTTGCAGTCAGAATTCAAGTTGGGGTCACAAGATTGGCCACTGGTATTGGAAGTCGTTATGACAGTCTTGAAAGAAGCACCAATCAAAAGATTGGACATGAGAAAGGACGGAACATATCGTACGATGCTAGAGGTAATGACTGGAATCATACCGAAACGCAGTTTCTTCAAGGTGAATATGACTGAGGATACAGAAGCATTGACTTCGCCAATTAGAGAAGTCAAGGCGAGACAGCTGGTAACCATTGACAATCAGCAAGAATATATAGAAATCCTAGGTAAGGGTGTGACCAATCGCGTTTCAAAAAACAAGGAAAAGCATATACAGATACATAACAAGGAAACGAACATAATTAATCCACGATTTGAAGTGGGGGATTTTGTTGCCATACGGAGAACTCAAGACAAGGGACACAAATTGTTTTTCCGCTGGTTGGGTCCACACAGGATTACTCAGGTCATAAGCGGGTTGGTCTATGAAACGGAGAATCTGGTAAATGGAAAATTACAAATTCATGTAGCATGTATGTTTCCGTATCTAATTGAGCTCGAAGGAAAGGAAGTTTCTACCAAGCTTATGCAGCAAGCTGCACATTAGAAACCCGTTATAATATGATCCAAGAGCTTCGAGATATCACAGAAGGAGGAAAAATTATTTTTATTTTAGCTGAGTGGATCGGATTACCTGATCGCTGCGATTGGACCTGGCTGACTATTAAAGAATTGTACGGTGACGTTCCGGAGAGAGTTACAGATTTTTTGGAAAATTTTGGACAGAAGAAGAAGTTCGTGAAAGAGGCCAGGGGTAAACTTGATTCCGAAAAGATATAATGCTCATGCTGCACACGTTTGCATACGCATGGGCTCTGTAGACGTTTTCTCGTCTTTTGGTACAAATAGAGTGTACTGGGAGAGGGCGTAATGATCAAAGACAAAGAAATGAATATCTAATGCAGTATTGTTGAAATTGTAATTCTCTCATGATGAATTTAGTAGACTACGTATTTACACTGAATTCGTTTATGTTTAGATATGAATTTTTAAGGGGTCTTTTTGGCGCGGTTGGGGAAGAAAGGAGAAATGCGAGGAAAACTGGTCAAAAGGTGACCATAATGGGAGTGGATGGAGAGAGGGGAGGTTTATTTCGGGGATGAACAGTGGGGTTGCTGATTCTTTTCTTTTTCTGTTTGCCTCGGGTTCGACGCCGTTAAGGAGGCGTCACGATCCGGGTCGGCCAGGAGGGGATGAATCGTGAGCCATTCATTTGGGCTCGAGTCTAAATCGAGAGAAAAATGTATGAATTAAATATCTAGATAGGTACGTATCGGGATGTTCTGAACTTGCCAACGAGGCAATTAATTACTACACGACTCCCTCAAAAGGCCAAAATTATATAAGTACGTGCAGTGGGATCTGTCGGGATGTTTCTAGTCGCGTTTGTCAACGAAGAAATTAATTACTCCACACGACTCCCTCAAAAGGGTGAAACCCAGATGACGAAATTTGGAAATATCTCTCTTGCCGTCTTCACACAAATGATTTTCTCGCCGTCTTCACACAAATTCGAGCGTACCACTATTCTTGCTGCCCTTGCACAACACCGTTCTTGATTCCTCCCCCGCCTCCCAATTACGTCGAAGTCATTTCTGTCTCATTGTACTTGCCTGCTAGGTGGAGTCGTCTGCTTAGTGCCCCCAGTGTGGAGCTGCTAGCGCCTTGTTGGCACGTACTAAACAGACAGCAGCAAAGTCGACGGGTGGGTCGGCTCCAACGGAAGAATTGGCAACTCAGGCCGTATGCCAAAGAAAGAAGTGCCTACGTCTGGTGACAGGTGTGAAACTCCAGGGGAAAGATGAGGAGATGACCGTGCACTGAGGTGAGCTCCCACGGAGTATAGGTGAGGCGGAATATGATGAGTCAAGGTATCGGCGCTTCGAGCCGCGCTTTTGGGAGATCAGCGGTCGATTAGACGTAAGAAGGTTGTCGAAAACTGAATCAGGTGGGAAATTCCTGGTTGCATTCGGGTCTTTGGGGCGTATTTCGCAACGCGAAGAAGTGGACAGAGAGTAGATGGAAATCTTGTTCGGTATTCAGACAATCCATCTCCTGGAGAGTTTTGAATGTGACGACTTGACTCCATTGTTGGCTCGGGGGTTGGTCTTGACGGATGCGGCGGCCGATGACAACAAGTACGATCACTTTCCCCAATATATCGACTGGGTCATAGAGGACGTGTGGTATTCTGACGGAAGCGAGGGTGAATGAAAGCATCGCTACTATGCGCGCGGGGAGGGTGAGCGGATATCTTATCAATTTGATTTGTACACGATGTTGTTTTCCCTGAACCCAGTGGTAACCAGAAGTGCTACGGAAGGGGGTCACTGCGTCCTATTTGGCGGTAGTA
>JAULBU010014279.1:0-21865 GCA_032358235.1 Odonthalia washingtoniensis | reverse complement strand
GCATAGACTGTTATCTATCCCTACTAGAATCTCAGTACAACCTTCGTGGCTATATTCAACGAACCGACGCTGATTTTCATTGTCTTACTTTTAGCCGTTTCGTACAAACCAATGTCCTTCGACCATGGTAGAAGAGATACTTGATAGAACAATTACGATCGAAGAAATGATCGATAGTAAAGAGGTGTTTAACTTTGTTGCCAAGGAAGGGAAAACGACAGAACGCCGTTTGCGAATCGATATCCTCTCCCTACAGAAAAGTTATGACATTGGGAAACTACAACGTATTGCATGGATACCGGGTGCACATAATCCCGCAAATCCATTAACGAAACCAGCCCTCTTCATGACATGGCCCTCGTACAAAATGACGAAAACGAAACAATTATTATTGAAACCAGTTTTATGGGTACATTTTCACGAAATAATAACCCTGTAGTGTCAATGTTAAGACATTGAGTACCTCACAGTTCGTGCGACAATCTAGAACGATGTCGCTGGAAAGCGAGCACGCAAAGAGGACGAGAAGCGGGGACGCCAAGAGGCTATAGGGAGGACCCCGAAAGATAGGACGCTAAGAGACGGGAAACAGGATGCCGGAAGAACCTCTAAAGTCGAGTACGCAGAGAAGTGAGAAAGAGGACGCCAAAAGAGAAGGGTAGAGATGGAGGAGGTTGAAGGAAGATGAAGATGAGATGATTATATGTTGATAATATGACAGTCGACAAAGGTGGTACAGGTAAAAGAGGAAGAACGAAAAACTGTAAGTGACAGGTTAGGTATGTATAAGGGGTAGTATGCAGTATCAGCATATACAGTGTCAAGAAAAATACAGTACACTGCATTTCCCGATAAAATCTGAATTAATTATTTATTCAAGTAACGGATGATTTAATTTTTCCGATACACGTGTTTCTATTTTTATAGAATCTACTGTAGTCATTTAGCCACTTACTAATAGGATTCTATTACACGTGTATCCACTTTTATATTTCAGTTCAAATTATCGAATATATCATACATACCGCACTTCTCCAGGTTGAGGAAAAAGAAAAACGTTGGACACATTTTTGACATTCTAAATTCATCACACATTATTGACATTCTAAATTCATCAAACTTTTGTTTCTAAAAAAGTTAATCTATACCGACAACAGGAAAGGGAGACCTAAACCAACCGCCTGCGACTGGACAACAACCGGTATACAGATCAAAAGTAATAATGACGATTCCTGTTAGTTTTCTTTGAAAGTTAACGGGAGGTAGAAATTCACCTTCGTATCTTCGAGGCTGTAAATACACCTAACTGTTACAGTTATTTGACTCAAACTTGGAGACCGGAGCGAAAAGCCCTTTAGTAATAGCAATTCGATAATTGCATGATCCCTAAATTAACATCCATTATAATACTAAATCATCCTCTTCTTTTTCCTCCCTATTAAATTTAACCCGTGACATTCTCTAGCCTTAATAAAAGGTGACTCCTTGAGTCTCTTAGCAGGTTCGACAGTATAGAGTTGTAGCAAAGAGAGTAATAAGAGGTTACCGAGTAGGCGTGGTGGCGTGGCGGACGGTATAGATTGTGAAAGTGACAGGACGCGCAGTAGATGAGGAACAAAGGAACAATGACATGAGTGAGCCTACGGTTCAGATAGGGCGTGAACATGCACGAATATATATCGATAACTATTTGTTGTCTTCTGGACTAGATATTAATACGTTGTACTGGAACTGCAACAAACATGTATTTACTTATAGTAGTAAAAATATGTGAGGAGAGGGTAGAGAATGTAGAAGAGAATGGTGCGCATGGTGTTCTTATACGAAGAAGAACACTATCGTCGAATCCAAAGACAAAAGATCTTTTCGGCAGACGTTTTGTGTCAGCCAGGTTGTACATGTTTCCTACTTGTACTATATAGCCCACTATTTGGTGTGAGTTATTGTCTTGCTGCTAGGAAATATCTGAAGTTCAGTTTGAGGGTAAACGTGGAAGTCCTACTCAACAACTACTCATTTCCAACGTTTGAGCCTGCCGTGGACGTCCTTATTTATAAAGTGTATCACAGCGCTCGGCAGTCGGTGATTAGATCGAATGGTAGAGATGGTTCCAGGCATATCCGAAACGTTCTCAAGTAGAAGATAACAACCAAATCTTCCCGTTCGTTTGCATAGTAGTTGTGATCAGTATTGTTGCGGTCCTACTTATGTACTGGACTGTGTGTAATCACCCACCTATTTTTTCTGGCCTTATTATTTCACTGGACGTCACAGTCGTTTCACTACAATGAATGTGGCTGATGTGTCGGAGCCCACGATAAATGAGTACCTCGAATTCTGGAAACGAAATGATTTGAGAATTGTTCGGGGTAGTCATAAAAGTATGGAACGATGTCTGAACACTCTCCGATCATGTGAACTTGACTTTCTTAGAGTTTTTGGCGTGTAGTGGTGATGAGATGGCAGCCAAGTTTTGAATAAATGGAGATAATATGCAGCAAGGTCTAGGAAGCTGTGTACGGCACTCTATCAACCGGTACAGGGCCGTCTCAAACAGCCACGATCTTTTTGGGATCGGTCCAAACGAACTTGTAATATATATGTGGTCAAGAAACTCCGCGATTTCTGTGCAGTTGGTACACTTTTCCTCCTGAAGCTTGAGTGTACGACTTCTGGAGCATGTCGAGGACAACTCGGAGGTGTTTTTATTTCTCTTTCATATTTTAGAAGGTAATGATGACTGCGTGAAGGTAAGCGCGGGGAAAGGCTAGTTCATCAATAAGACTTTCAATGATCTTCTGGATCTGGCGCCTTACTGAGGACGAAGGTAATCGCTTCGAAGTAGAAAGTCACAAATCGGGTCACAAATGAGGTATGCTTCTTGCCTTTCTCTACCATCCTCCACTTCTAAAATTCTTGAAAGTGGTCTAGTGTAGTGAAGAAGTTTCTACTCCCTAATCCAGTCGAAGATTATGAGGTAATAGGCCAGAGCTTAGGTTTGATCCTCGGATTGAGCATGCGTAAATCCACACAAAACCAATGCTTATCATCTTTCTTTTCAGAAATAACTACGAGAAATTAGCAAGAGTTCTCGTCGAAACAGGCTGTCAGTTAGAGGGGCAGCAAGTGCTCTTGAGGGAAACTACTATGAGGGGAGGGAGAGAAAGAAAAGATACGTTATGTCAAGCGCAGACGGCGGTGGTGATGGGAATGGTAGCGTAAACAGTAAGTTAGGTGTAGGGTTCTACCGTTACTGGAAGCGCAGTGTCATTGCACCTCCAATAACCGTAGAACAGTGTGACTATAGCCTTGGTACGGCGGAGTACCTTGCCGGGTGATCCAATTGAATTCCACGCTAGTGTTCCTCCTCGGATCTCATTCGCAGCAGGGTTATTTTGTTCGCACGATACTCTCTTGAGGACCAATTCTCCTCTTCAGTCGGAGTTACCAACTTACTGCGTGCTTTAGATTGATTCTCATCGCTTTGTTTGTATCTGCAGTTATGTGCGGAAGGTTTTCATATTGAATACTTTCTTGTTGGTTTTGCTTAAATCTAACTTCTGTATTTTTCTCCCCTGAGTCGCAGAGCTTGGTATCAATACGAATTGTTCGACATGAAACCAGATGATTCCATGACACGGGTAACACAACATCGATGTTACCATTAGCTGAATCAAATTATATAAATTAGAAATACAGTCCTAATTTGACACATAGGAACTCGTGTAGCTGTACACGATCTGAAAGAACAGAACAATAATACGCGTCTTGTCATCGTGGCAGGGGATGAAATCCCGCAACAAGACCAGCAAAGTGTAGTGTGTTGTGTCATCGTGGGCGTAGAATATATTCTACTGTATAGAAGTGAATCATCTTATGCATTTAATATGACTCGTGTCATGCTGTAGCATTTATAGTGGCTATCATCCTTGTTGCCATCCTTATACGTTGACGTTTCGCACCACTATTGTTCCCTTGTATGGCTTCCTCCCCTCTTGTTGTCCCCCTCTCTTTATCGTGCTTCCTTTCCAAACACATGTGTCTATGCGGCTGTGATCATGATCACCGTTCGCATTCTTTTCCCGATTTTCGGTCTTCGTCCCCATCGACTCGCGGCGTATCATCGTAGCGATTCCATCCCTCCTCGTCGCCATCACCATCCCATCATATCATATCATCACCTCCTTCTCCTCCGGGTTACCGTCTCATCCTCTTCATACCTTTTCGTCTCCTCCTCGTGGCGTCAACGTCTGATGGCACCAGCTCCTCGTCGGTCACCGTCACCATCATCATAATATCATTCCTTCTTCTCCTCGGTCGCCATCACCGTCCCATTATAGCATCATCATCATAATATCATCCCCTTTTACCCTCAGTCGCCATCACCGTCACATCATAACATCATCATAATCATCCCTTCTTCTCCCTGTTCACCAGCACCGTCATCATGACATCATTATCATAATCACATATTCTCCTCGTCAGAGTGATCACCATCACCATGACATCATTATCAAAATTCCCTCTTTTCCTCGGTCTCCATCACCGCCATCATGACATCATTATCATAGTCACCTCTTCTCCTCGGTCGCCGTCCTCGGTCTCCATCACCGTCGTCATTACATCATCATCCCCTCTTCTGTTTTGTCCCCATCACCGTCCCTTTTACATCATCCCCTCTTCTATCATCCCCGCTCCTCATCACTCCATCGCTCTGCTCACCTCCCTGCTCTTCTCCTCGGGCGGGTGCTTCAACATGAGTTCGTATCACCGAACTTCTCGCATGCATATCGAATCGTTGTGAAACGATCCGACAATCATCGGACTTGACTTGAAAATCCCGGCTTGGAGCATCTTTTCAGTCTCTCCTCAAAGTACCTCGTTGTCACGAGGGAATATATGCCAGGTCAATGGGATACTATACCAAAAACCCCGGCGCACAATATGTGTCTTCCGTCTTAGTTAAAATTCATGGCTAACTGGGACGTCGCCGACTTGGAGTTCACGGAATGACCAATCTCACATACCTGTTTCTCGAAGCATGTCATTCACCTGTTTAAAGATGTGCGGAGAAAGGTAGTTGAGAATTTTGTCAAGTACCAATGCCCAATCAGTCTCCTCTCCTTCATCTCAAGAGGAAATTTGAAGAGTGGAAGCCTGGGATTAACCTCTTTGTCTGGGTCAACGGCAAGTTCTCTGTCCGAATAGAGATCACCACTATCAGATCTTCCACTTTCATCTGAATATGATTCGTTGCTAAACATCTCACTATCGAATTTTTTCGAGATGAAAAGGCTGCCTTCATCGGGTTCCAGACCCACACGCACCGTTTCACCATTGTTCGTCCAGTCCACAAACTGAACAAAGAGATCAATCACAGTTCCCATACTATCCAGGGCTTTAGTGCCAATAATTACTCCCAAAGGAGCATCTTTGCTCTTCAACAAATCTAAGTGGATCATTTGGTGACCGGATGTTACAGGGACATCGCGAAGACACCCAGTGCATCGTGGGTTGGATCAATCCGTCAGATTAATTGTAGTGCAATTCACACAAAAGAAAGGAGCAGACGAGTCACTAAAGGTGTTCAAAGTCTTCTTCCAGAGTAGCTCGTAGATTGTAGCACTTCACCTAAAAAGGAAGGAAAGGGTAGGTATATGCACAAAAATGTATTGATTGACTTTCCGACGAATATTCTTGTCGGGAGATGAACTGACGACAATAGTCGATGGATTATTGCTTGCAAAAGCACGCTTTGAGCGTAAGTATGAGATGATCGGGTGACTACCTCGTTAAAGGTCGGGTTGAACGACGTTACTACCGGCGGATCATGACTAACTTTGAGCTGATGAATAAACAGTACTTGTAGGGAAATATCGATATCCTACTCCAGCGTTGACGAATGAGGGCCAATGCGAAATATGATTATACGAACGAGTCAAAGTCCAACGTAAGAGGCGGTTGAAGTCCAAACTACGTTGTGTTAATTATCATTAAGGGAATTCAGGACGACGAAGCCCCTTAAGCAGGCTCCACCAGTCCCCTAATTGCGCAAAGGGAGCGTCTTGTACATGTGGTACTGTAAAGTACTAGAATTTATGTACGGTGGCACCGAAAACACGTGGACGGCGATCCCAGTGATCGAAATAGACCGAACTTAGAAAACGTGACAAGCGTGAGAGGAGACACGTGACCAAAAAAATATGAAGCTTGGCAGAGAAAGTGTGACAAAATGTTACAAAATGTGACAAAATGTTACAAGATCTTACAAGATGTGACAAATGTCGACTTAGAATTGAGCTCGGAGTCATTCTGTTGACGTTCAATTGCACAACACGAACTCCTCTTCAAGAGTAGAGCACTTTGTACAAGTTAACAGCGATACAGTTTCCGAACACCAAATCCCTGGTATTGATTCCAGTTTGACTCCTTCTCTTCTGTTCATTGGTTGAGCTCGCTTTTTCGTCCAACCGGAATTAATCAGTTGCATTTTCCATATTTTAAGTCAGGACTGACTATATGAATTCTCCTCTGCCTGAGACAGCAGGAACAACAGAGTCCGTCGACCGTCCTTCAGCTAATTTATCATCCATCAACGAAGCGTCGTCTCCTGCAAGCGACGTGACTCCAATGACTGGAGGAGGAAGTCTTCCAGCTTCCACCGTATTGCTTGTAACTGCACCCAGTCTGGAAATTCCACGATCTCTGCTCGTGAAATGACAGCTCGTAGCCTTACCACACCTGTAGTACCATCTATCTCCGTTCCGGGAATTGATGCGGAGACTCCACAAGGGGGAAAGAAAAAAAGTCATATTTTTAGCTGTTTCGAATAAGTCGCATCCGCCACCGATCGACAGCAGATACGGTAATCGAACTTTTATCCAAGAGGAAGTTCTGCACTCGTTCTGTCCGTCGAAGCCATCGTAAGCGATGATTCCTCCTGCGTCTTAGCCATGTCACTTCAGAAGTTTGTGAAAGAACATGGGATCAAGTAAAAAACGTGTTAGCCTATGCACCTATGGCGAATGGGAAAGATGAGAGGATGGTGGGGACGGTGAAAGAAAGTATCAGTAGAATGATAGCCGGAGAGGTTGGAAACGAGGAAGATCAGGTGGCTAAATCGCTGTGTGGTTGTCGTTATCGACACTTGTCTGGTTCTGTATCTCCATTTGCACTCCTATATGTAATTAAGCCGAGGATTCATTTTGCAGAGAATCCATTGAGTGTTGGGTCCTCAACTCTAGAGGAGCGGATGTTGAAAACATTGACGGTCCAATCTTCACGACTGGGTAGGGTTCATAAGCAGAAGATGAATGGAGGACTGATGGGCGAGAAGAAGGTGCGGAAATTTAAAGTAGGGGAGTTGGTCCTCGTTGCACAGGGGCGTGTGGTAGTATCTCGTATTAAATGGCCATCATTCCATTTGATGTACCCATGTTGTGTGAAACCAGCGAATCATCCTAGGTACGCGCTGATCTATAGTAATGGAAAAAATAATCTTGTTGCAATACACGCGCGCAGACTCGTAAAATACGAACTGTTCTCGCGTCACCTTTATTAGGTTACGTGTTCACTCCCCCTCTCATGCGATGGAGCTGTGGGCCTTTTTTTATGGTATTCTTGGGCTTCTTCCTTTTAACTCCTTCAGTCCCGACCGACTTTGCACGTCAGGAATCTCTCCCTCCAGACACCTCTGCTAGTCGAGGAGTCCACTCTGGTGATGGCAACCACATGCGTCAACCAGTGGGGGATGGTGCTAGTTCCGTGTGTATCATCCGGCACGGCGCGTGAGGTGCTTGCCGTCGTGGCAGATCGTTTTGAAGATTGGGGATTGGCAGTTGATGATA
This sequence comes from Odonthalia washingtoniensis, assembly GCA_032358235.1. Lineage (NCBI taxonomy): Eukaryota > Rhodophyta > Florideophyceae > Ceramiales > Rhodomelaceae > Odonthalia > Odonthalia washingtoniensis. Next base: position 14,018 of record JAULBU010014279.1, on the reverse strand, counting down.
TTATCCCAAGAGACGGGAAGCTACTATTGTTGCTGCTATTTTTGTAGGAAGCGGGGTTATTAGATGCGGATACAAAGTCTAAGGGGCAGCTGGAGTCTGGGGACGAGATCTTGAGAGGTGATTGTGGAAAAGAAAAGAAGAAAAAGTGATGGGAGCCTATAGGAGAGAAGTTGGGAATTGAGCAAGGGAAAACCGAGTAACAGACCCGTGCTCTATTTTGACGTGGGGATCGTTTGAAAGCGGTAATGTTATTTTATGCTGTGTGTCGATTTTAATTTTTTGTTTTGAAAGTTGTAGTAGTCTACACAGGTTGATTTGATGTGAGGTAGGTACTGTATCCAAATGTTTCACCATGCGTGGGTGATTTATGGTGCAGGATTCGGATAAGTTAATTACTATCTCTGGTGGGATGTACTACACGTGTTGGATTTATTACAGTGAGGAAGTGGTTGGTAATAGCTTCGACTCTGCGAAGAGAAAGAAGAAAAAGGAATAAGCAACTCGGACGAGGACGATCAGCTTGGCGGTGGGAATTTAAATAAAAGAACGTTTTCTTCGTCTCTGTATCTTTTGGCCCGTTCCCCCCTTTTTCTGGAACCAACATGGTTTTGGTAATTGCGTTTATAACAGGCCTGTGTCCAGTCTAGCCTCCTTTTCGTTTTGCGGAGGGTTGTTCCTAACCAATTATCCCAGGTATCTCTGGCATCCTTTGGAGTTTTCGATCTCGTGGATTCTGGTTTTAACGCCAATGTTGGTTGTGGACGTGACAACATCATGTCGAACGTTGATAATGCTGTTGAGCTCTGTTGGTGGCAATTGTAGGCGTCTGTTACTGCGCTGCTATATAGTTCCCAATACTTGGGATGATCAGCCAGATAGCTGGTATTGCGGACTTAATAGTTTAATTATATCTTTCTACTTGTCCATTCGTGCATGGGCATCGAATGTCGTGGTAAAGACGTTATGAATATTCAATATTTGGCAAACGTCCTGGAAGAACTTCGCGGTGAACCAGACTCCTTTATTGGACATAAGTTCTTTCGGGGTTTCGTAGTTGCAAACCTATTAATTTACGAAGTTCTTGGCCACTTCGGTTCTTGATAACCCTTTCATAGGTACGGTTTTGGTTAGCTTTGTAAAGCGCTCTAATATTACCAGGATGTACTGGTTTGCCACGTGCAGTTTTGATAAGTTAGCACAAGCAGTCGATGGCAAGGGATTTTAGTGGTGGTGCTGCCGGAAATAATTGAAGTTCAGTTGCATTATTACGCAGTTTAATGCGGTTTGGGGCACAAGTAGGATACGGTGGCGCTGTGGCATAACAACCAACTGCACATGGAGGCCAGTACATGTGACGGCGTGTTTTCTGGTATGGTTTCCTACCCCCTGAGTGTCCGCCAAGTGCGGTGTAATGTTTTATGTGCAATACTTTTCCTTTAAGGCGTGGGATGACTATTTTAGTCCTTTTTCAGCTTTCAGGAATATTAATCCATTGTCATTGAAGCCGAAGGTTGGTACCACCCCCTTTTTAAGCTTTTTGCGTGTTTCATGACAAAAGGAGTGTAATCATTTTGCGAAGAGTAACTCCTAGATGGAGATTTGTGGGAACCACGGGTCGGACTATTTCGTTTCCAGTATTGTTACGAACTCGTGGTCGGACACTGAGTCGCCCAGGTTGTGGGCCGTGTGGTCGTCGTCAGTCGTCGATGTTTCGAACTAGACGTTGTCCATAGGCAGGAAAGTTTGTCTCTGGGTGTTTGTATCGTCTTTCGGAATAGTGAGTGTCGGCAGTTCCTCTTCGTCATTTGCTATTGTTTCTGCGGATTTTTAGCCGCGACAAAAATTCAGCTTGCGTGTTGGACATACCAGTTTTGTACTTTCTGTGTTAATAGAATTCCACAAGGCACAGCGGCTACCGCATGAGTCTGCCATATGGGTCAGTTGTGGTAAGCAACCATCCAAGCGCTGCTTGGTCGGTGTACACGATACACGTCTCATAGAGAAGGTATGGTCGGAGTATTTTGAGGGCCTATACGACGGCGATACATTCTCGTTCGGTGCGGAATATTCATTTTTGGCTTGGTTTCAGGAGCGGGACCAATACCCGATAGGTTTACCTTTTCCATTTGGATGTGTTTGGAATAGTGCGCAGCCGACTTGGTAGTTTCTGGCGTCTGTCTCAACGTAGTATGGTAGGTTGAGTTTGGGGTAAAGCAAGTATCGGCGGTGTGTACATGGACTCTACCAGAGAGTGGAAGGATTGGATCTGTTTCTCGTTCAAGTGGAACGAGTTTGGGTTGTCCTTCTTCCTATATTACCCAATTTACTGAGCAACATTGGATCGCGATTTTTCAACATGGTTTTAATCTCATGGCGGTATTCCTCGTGTACTCATAGCGGTACGTATTCCGCCTTTGTTGGCTTCTCTTCTTGTTCCATATGCGACTTGAAATGGTCAGAAAAATATTTGTTGATTAACTCTGGGCCTTTGGCGGATTGTTGAAGCTTCCAAAACATGGAAGGTGATTGTTTTGGTGAATCTGACTCAGTGATTAGGCCGAGAATTTGAGCATGAGAAATATTCGACTCGACAAGCGAGGTTGGATGCGGGCATTTTTTAGCAATTTGTTCGTAATAGAGCATTTTTTTGGTTCGTATCCAAAGTTGAAGTCGGTGACTAATATTCGGAATGCTTTTCCATCCGTTACGTTAGCAATTCCTGTGCCTGTGGGACATAACTGGTTTTCATATAGTCGTAATGTTGGTTCAACGAGGATTAATCCTTGTCGTGATGTCTGGAGTGGTACCAAGGTCTGTTTTCCCGGTTGTCTTGCCGTCTGTTCAGCAAGAAATATCTTCGGTGAAGTTTTCCCTTTTGCGGGTATAAATTCTTGTTCTGCCGGTAATTGTGGCGCATCCCAGAGTATCTTGTTAGGTTTTCGGACTATGGGAACCGTGATACTATCTTCTCCTTCAACTAATCTCCTGCGCTGGTGGATTGCTTTGACATGTTTATCGAAAAGTCACAACCGATGATTACCGATGTTGTGAGTCGGTCGTCTACGTAATAGTCTAACATCTCAGTCTGGGATCCAATTTTTTGGCCATTTTTATCGTGCCAGCCATATTAATGGGCCAGTTGTCAGCATCTCGTATGTTGGTAGCCCCTCTGCGGTTTTTGATAAATTTTTCTGATCCGTACGGTAGGTCGGAGCGTCTGATGCAACTGGAGCCTGTGCCAGTATTCAGGACTGCAACAAACCGTTTTGTTCAACGTAAGGACAGACCCATTTGGCTTACACTCGATAGTTTCGTAGAGCCAGTACGAAGATTTCATCATGTTCTCCGGTGCGTTTCGCTTTCCGCAATGGGCGTTGGAGGCAGCCGAAACTTTTCGTTGATGATGATGATTATGGGTGAGTAGCAGTAGCGTCCGGGGAGATGAGTGGACTTTGTGAAGGAATCTGAGGATGACTCAATATTTTTTTTACTGTAAAATATGGCTCTTCGGCAAATCCCCAAATTACTTTCCCTAGGTATGTTCATTAATTTGGTAATGTTGTCCCCTCCAAGAGGAGTGTCTATCTTCTGTCGTGCGGTTAGTGCCATATTCGCCATGCGGCATGCGGTATGGTGTACGCGCTCGTTCTGTTCCGTTGGTAACTTCTCATAGCTTGTGATGACTTGCTCCATGTCGGGGAAATGCAGTCAACATTTTCAAAAAATGTTGTTGAATTCGTATCATTGGTGACAAATTGATGGCAGTGATGTCTGGTCGTTGCGTTTTTTGGAAGTGCATTCCACGCGGTTGGATGTTGATGAGCGTCCGCCAAAGTTGAAGTATTCTGGCCGGATCATATCCATGTACAGTTTGTCTTCCTGTTTATGATCATCTTCCATGAGTGTAGAAGGTAAGTATTTTGTGTCTACAGACGTTTCCGGGACTACCTTGTTGTATTCGGTATCGACCGATGGATTGTAAGTAAGCTCTTCGACGAAAAGTACTTCGCGTGTTGTTTTCGATCCCCGCTCGGATAATGTTTTAATGCGCATTCCTACGCGTTTCGCATGGATGCATCGACTTGGCCTTTGACGTACTGAACAAGACTTTCAAAAGATAATTCTGAAGAAGTTTCATCAGAATCTTCTCTTGAATCATGAATGGTTACTTTTTCATTTTTAACCTTAAACCATTTCCGGTGTCGATTTTCGAGTCTCTTTGATACAGTAGTCGTATTACACCTGTCGTTCATCAATATTCTGACTTTAATATTATTCAAAGTTCAATTTAGAATAAGGAGGGGCTCTACTGGTATAGATCTTTCAGTAGGGGCGTTGTCAACATGACCGCGATAGATTGTATTTGAGTTAACTTCCTCAGATACGTTGAGAACATTTCGATTGTTCTCCTCTCGTAGAAGCTCCACTTCTTCATGTACTTCTCTTGTCTCACTGATCAGACCGGCAATTTCACTCTCATCAGATCCAACTGGAGTGCTTCTCCTTTGTTTCGTTGGACCTGTCCTTTTTCCGAGATCTGCTAAGAATAAGAGTAATTCTTCACCATTTTATCATTACTGTATCTCACCTTTTTCTTATCACCATGCTTCCTGTAGTGCAATGCACTTCCAGAAAGGAAGGAAGGAAAACGGCACTAAGGGTGTTCGGAGTCCTCGTTCCATGGTATCTCGTGTGGTCATTTCACTCCACCATTAGAAGGGGAGGTGGGATGATGCTGGTTGAGTAGGTATCTGTCGTCCCGGTGTTTGTAAGACTCCAATGTAGTTGTGTGACGACGTTATTCTTATGGATGGGGGATTCGTGCCGAAACGGTTGGTCGATGGTCCAATGTCTACTCCGTGAGGAGGGAGGCGGTTGAAGCCGTTATCCGTGATTATGTGGCTAACGATCGCTGGTTATTTCACACGCTTGTAAAGCGGAGGAATTGACTAACGCTAGCACGGTGGACGTTCTGTCAGAGCCGAATGATCTTTGTCGTCGGGACTAATACAAGTTCGGGGGTAAATGAAGTCTCATGAACGCTTGTCTTTATTATAGTTGAAGAGAGTCATAAGCAAAAATCTTCTTAAGTAGGCTCCACCTACTGTCGAATTGCAGGGGAGCGTACTGTACAAGTTAGCGGAGCAGGAGCCACCGGTACAGTATAATGGGCAACAATGTCCTAAATTCAAGTGGCGATTGTGAAAAGCCACCTAAAAATGTGGTCATTCACAAAACAAAAATATGACAAAAGTCACTAAAAAATTCACCTGTCCAAAAACGAATTGCACCACACTTCTAAGGTCTACATCCGTTGGTGTGGCAAAGAAAGCATGCATCGTTATCGATGTCTTTCTGTCCTTGAGATTGAGCATAAGCTCCCCAATGATTTCCTTTAGACGATCTTCTTCGGTAGTTTATTTTACTATCAAGATTACCGATATCCGTAGGTGTAGGTACTGAATTTGAGGCTCCTGAACCAAATGTGCCGAACGATCCTGCTTCTTTTATTGTACTATCAACATTAAATGGGATTTTAGCAGCGGCATTCACATTTCCCGCTTCTGCCTTCAGTACCTCTAACATTATTTGCTGCTTCAATCCAGCACAGAAGTTGTCTAGCGTCTCATCGTCACTGATGCCTGGTATGACAATAACAATATTTCGAAAGTCATTGAAATACCTAGAGACGCTATCCATTTGTTGTAGTGCCAGAAGCTTATCTCTGGATTGGCGTATACTATCTTGCGGAATAATTCTCTTCGCACAGCGTTTTGGAAATCATTCCATTCACTTGGGTCCTGTCCGGATTTAACGAGCATAAACCACCAATTAGCACCATTTTCCTTCATCAACGTTGATGCAAACGATATTTTTATCTGGTTTGTGATTTGATTCTCCACATCACTCAACTGTACCAGATTAAAATACGCATCAACTTAATACAGCCATGCGTTGACAGTCAACGCATCACGACGGCCGTCAAATGCCGGTGGTTTATTTGGCTTAATTGTAGCCATTATTTAATATCAACTTTCTTGCGATAGATCAATCTTTTCGGGATATCCCCACTAGTATACAATTTATACCAATTCAGTGTGCTTACCCCATAAGATAGACCAAATTCTTTGACTAACCTGGAACAGCCAGAGTCTTTCCCACGTCTCTCAGTAGCCGAATTTACCCTGACGTTTACTCAAACCAGTGACCCGGTCGGTCCAACCTAGCTAATAGCCAACAAGTGGAATAGGATGATATGAGGATACGTGTAAGCAGAACCAAGGCTCGGACAGATGGTACTTACTATTTGATCTGTACAGTCAGACTGCAGAAGCAGGTAGCCTCAGTATCCGGGGCTGGTGTTCCCTCTGCAAATAGACGACGATGACTCGAAAGCGGTGCTACCATTGAAACGGTTTGTTTGATCGAGCGATTGTCGTCTACGTTAATAATGTTTTGGTGGTGACTTGAGAAGAGGAGAGTTGGACTTAACCTTCTAAATTGTTTCCTTTTATAGTAAAATAATTCCCCTTTGTAGAGAAAAACTGTTTCTAAAATCATTCGTATTAAAAACTATCCTCGTAATCTAAATTTCAATTATCCAATCAAATTATTTGTAATGTAATCTGTAACCTTTCTGTAGCTAAAATTGGAAGATTCTAGATTACATCTCTGGCTACAGTACTGAATTGATACATTGCAGTAGCTTCTAGATTATTCTAGAATACAGCACATGGTGTAATCAGATGTTGACCTTGCCGGTCGACATCACGTCGTTACACATTTCATAAATATTAGAGCGTTTTGGCAAACCAAATATGGCTATATTTATCGTTATTTCTGGTACCAGTGTAGGTCAGTTTACGCCACGTGGAAAAGTAACCGTAATTCAGTGCAATAGCAATTTCACAACTTGTTTTTTAGGGCAAAATAACGAATGAAATGTGATTAAAAAGTCAACAAATGTGGTTACGGTTTTTGCATGAAGGCTCTGCATCGCGTACACGGGATGCAAACAAAATTAAACCATTTAATTTTACTGTCGCCGTGTTTTGTCACTTTCATGCTCTGTACATTTACTCTCCCATACCCGAAACACGCACTGATGTCAACAGCCGAAATCCGTCCCCATGGTACCGACGAAGGAAATGGAGCGAATGGAGCCACAAATGTAGCCACAAATGTAGACGTTGTAACAAATGACCTCAGCACAGAACATGGGTCAGAAAGTGTCATTGTCACAATGACACTGTTTACATTAACACAACGAAATTGTGACTCACTAACCCAAAAGAAGCGGTATCGTTTCGGCTCGGAAGCTGACCTAGTTCTGCTGAAATGTTTCATCAGTTCCAGGGCGCACGTCGCAAAGTGGAGCCGAATGGACTCACTATTTGAAAACGTTTTTAAAAAATTCTACGAAACGATGGAATTGGATGACTTCAGTGATTCGTTACGACTGACGGAGAAGACGATGATAGCTCATTACAAAATGTTACTACAAGAAAAAGGAGGTCTCCTAATGCTACAAATGCAGCAATGTCTGGACTAGCGTAGGAAGTGACGGAAACCGGATAGCTGCTGGATGACATAATATTCGAGGTGGATGAAACGGAGGAGGAGAGGCGATCTGAAAGCAATACTTTACGTGAGAGGAAACAGGTCCTGCTCGACAGTCGTAAACAGATAAGGGACATGGCAGTATCACGGCAGGGGGTGTCTAGTACGACGTGGATTCTGGAACAAACAATGACGTTACAACAATGGGGTCTACTTCTGAATAGCAGGAAAATTTATGAAAAAAATGGAGACGACGTCAAGATTACAATGATGCTGAATACGAAATAAAGATCTCGCTACGGAAGGACATGATTGAAAGACAAAACTACAATAAAAAAAGGGATATTAAAAAGGGAGGAAATTTCACTGGTCAAAGAGAGGCTGAATGCAGAAAATGAACTAGTCATCAAGTTGTTCTGGACAAGTTAAAGACGGTTAGAAATTGATTAAAAACTGGTTGAAGCGGATGCGATTGAACGCACGCGTATGTTGGAGATAGATTAAAAACTTTTGGAATTAGATTAGTTGTAACGTATCTAGGCAGCAAAGGAAAGATCAAAAGAGGTAGATGTCGTGTCGCTTTTGGCAAAAGAGTTCAGAAAAAAATTATTTTATGATTCTATGTACTCATGAAGTGTTGCACTGGAGAAATTGAAGTACGAACCTACTCGCTACCCATTCTCTAAATATTTCTTGAAATTTAATAGGACGGCCGAGCTTTTTTACATTAATTGGATTGGCGCTTGCCTCACCTTCAGACTACTAGTGAAGTCATTTCGAGTCCATATTTCTGTAACTCCTTGTAGCTCCACTGCACCGCCTCCCTCATACTTGACATCTGAGTATAAAATATTTGTTGTGCTGGTGTCACTGTCAATCGACTGAAAGCGACTTGAAACGAAGGTCTCCAAATGTAGGCATCATCCCCAAACGCGTAATACTGTTCATTTACAATGAGAAGGCAAGCTTCAAGTGCCTCACCAATTCCACTCCCTCCTAAAATAGTTATGTCATGACTACAACCAACTCCCGGACCGTAGAGGGAAACTTAGTCCTTCCAGATTGGTTATCGTTTAGTAACTGAGGCAGGACATTCTTTTATATCCACTATAATTTGAACTCTGGAAATCGTTAATACCTCCAGGCCTCTCCATACTGATCTTAGTACAATCTGTGAATCCAACACACTGCTCCAGCGGAGTGCCTTCACATTTTATATACTCGGCATACAGATCCATCCACTCACCCATCAGATCAGTTTTTAATTCATTAACCAGATGTCCGTGTGTAGCAGTAAAATTCTCAATGGTTCCCAGAATATCTCGCTTAATATAGGGCTGGCCATACCGAATGTCCTTTCGAGATCCTTCCAATTGCTCATGGACAAAAGTCGTCTTAGGAAAATACAGCATGACGTTATCCTATCACATCTGTATCTTCAGCGTTTTGTGACGCTATTTTGGAGGTGCAGCAGGTCTGCAGTTTTTAGCAAATCAGTCACCTTGAAGCGGAAGTCGTGAAGTGACATAAATTTGACGTAGTTCTTTCTATTAGAAGTGCATGCTTTAATTATTCTACTCCTGATCTCAATTTGTTGGACATCTTCCCTTGCACGTTTTTACCTCTCATACAAACGCATTTTCATTGCCTAACTAGCTGTGCTTGGCATCGCAGCCGAAAACGTTGGCACCCGCTTCTTCTGCTGCCCTTCTGCACTGCCTATGCCATAATCTGTTTTTTGCAACCATCACACTCGTTTGTTTTCTTTTTATTTTGCTTTACTTTTTGGTAGCGATTTATCTTTTGCCGCCTTGACTTTGTTTCTCCCCTGTTTTTAATTTGCCTCACACTATTCCGTACTTGTTTTTTTCATTCAACTCATCGATTGCATAGCTAAAAAACTGTGATTACATTGTCATGTTTTAAGTCAATAACCTTTTGCCAAAATGGCTTTTTGAAATGGGGCTAAATAATGGTATCGTGAATTTTCCCACGTGGCCTCTACAATAACCATTAATTAACAAATTAATTTGGGATCCGTTTATTTTTTAATCGCATACAGCGATTATCCGCTCCCACTAAATAAGCTTCTACTTGTTGCTTTCCATAAAGCCATGATGTCTTTTCGTAAGTTGATCATGAGGAAAGGACAACACACTGTATGATAGGGAGGCGCCGTGCATTTACGGTATCAATCGAGGCACTATTTAATCAAGACATTTTTGATAGTGCTACAATAAAAAATGCCGCCAGTGCATGAACAATAAAATACATATTTTTTGGAGTGGTCTGCCATGACAATGAACGATGCGGTGTAAAACATCTCGAATGATTGCATAGTTTGATTTGTTTTCATTTTAGTGAAAATTTTTTTTTTCCGAATCTTCAAAACATGTCGTGAGCACACTTGTCAAGGGCCAAAAGAGTACAGAAACAGAAACACACGTTCTTGAGTCTATTTTTAACCAAAGCACAGGCTGCGATTGACCAATCACATGGAGACTTGTTGTATTTACAGTGTACCTTTAGTATTCCATGACGGTATTATAATATATATTATAATATATATATAAAATATATTATATTTTTCTATAGGGCCATTTCACGATCAGTAGGAGACCATCTGATTTAAGGCTATTTTCTCGATATGCAACCCCTAACTATACCCTACTCCTCCTCTAAAAACCGCAAGTAAGGCGCTATACCACCATATGGTCCAGTTTTTCACCTTCTCCCACTCTGATCGTGGAATGTCCCATCTATTTTTATATCTATTTCTATTTTCATATTTATTAAATATGATATATATACCTTTTTATTGTATTGCCGTGTGGTGTTGCTGATAACTCGTTAACGTTCGCTAGCAACAAAGACTTTTTCTTTTCTCCCTTATATATATATATATATATATATAGGTTAAATTGAAAATCATTGATACATCGAGTATTTTAGAGTTTCTCATTTCCGAATATACTACTAGCATTACTATTGCTATTATTATTTGGTATAGGGAATAGAAAATGGTTCGAACTTGAATCGACCTCAATTTTACCTCCACCAACACAACTTTCCGTAATATAATTTTGTAAATTATGTATTTAAATTTCCATCCATATTCTCCAGAATTCATAAGCTTTTCGGTTCAATAATCAACACCATTTAATGACAGTGCTATGATGAAGCTCAAACCTTGCTGCAATTATGTCATCGACCCCAAAAATATAAAACTTTCCCCTCAACAGTAAGATTAGATGCCGAAACGCTGCCAAATAATGAGTTTCTGAAAAATTCGAAATTCGAACTGATTAAGGAATTTGAACGGTTACAGCTAATGTGCGTAATACTTATTCTAATCAATCTGATGTGACCTCTACCAGCACGAATTTTATTTCTTCCAAATGCTGTATTATTCAATTTTGATTTCATTTGACCTCTCTTCGCATCATTTATTGGTATTATCCTACCATTGACTGTATCACCGAGACACACATCACACAGAATCTACCCGTATTACCTGCTCCACCTCACTAACTCTACGTTCTAAAGATGATCTGCAAAGTTATTATTAGTATTGTTGCAATTTTGTGTGTGACGCATTGCCAAGCTTCCAATCCAGCCTTTGCTACCAACTTAATCTTGGAAAAAGAGTCTAAGATTTTCCATTCCGCGAGAAATTTGGAAGAAAAAGTTTGTATTAATAATCCGGAATCCAAAATGGGTACAAAACTCTGTGGAGTTTTGGTGTACGTTGATTCTGTGAATCAGAACCCGTACTATTTGGCATGTCAGGCTTTGCAACAACTCACACTTCTTGAAAGTTTTGAAAATACATTTGAAACCGACATTGCAATGTACCGCATAATTCGTCGTTCGGGTAACACCTTTGGGGTCTTAGCCCCTTTTCGAGAGTCTGGCGCTGCCAACTAAATTGATAGGACAACTCGAAATCAAGATGAGGTCACGTCGTAAGCTGTCGTTTCAAATTTGAAGTTGGATGATATTCGTTATACCATTTATGGGATAGCAAAGTTCTCTAAAGATTTTTTTAAGAAATTAATCGTTGACAACTTTATATAAATTTACAATTCCCAGTAAACCATTTCAGAAAACAGTTCATCACATTTAAGATAATTTGATTTCCTAAAAATGAGTCTTGAATAATGAAATATATATTTCATTACTTCATTACATTGTTAGATGAAACTTCACAATAATTTTCATTAAACCTTTAGATGAAAGTTGACTATAATTTCATAACATTGTTCCACAAATGTTTAATTCATGATGAAAAGTGAGTCTTTTAGTACCGCCTGTTCAAAGGGCGATGCCACAAAGGGCGATGCCAGCCAGACCCTCAACGCGGGACCACCTATCTTTAGGCGCACCCTGCGGGATTCGAACTCACAATCTAACGTATAGCAAAGGGTTACCCGACCACTAGGCCACGATGTGTTGATGACGTTTGACTGATTTCGTTACAGTACAAATTACAGCTTTACAGTGCATTTCATTTTTATCGCCGCCGTCCGTTAATTATACAATTACCGGCGCACGGCAGCCTATGGATTAAACACGGGAATCTCTCAAACAACCCACCGAAATTTAACACCCAGTAAAAAAGACGAGAAGTTTGCTATACTTCGTTTCGTTCGCGACTTCGTCGTTATCGCTATAGTAATGCCAATGTTCCTATTACCGGCCCCGAAAATGTCATGCCGTCTATTACACCTCCTGACAGTCATAATCATCGCAGCGATCATCGTCAAAAAGAACTTCATTTCGACCTTTTGTATCATCGAAATTTCACGGATGAGAAACATGTCATAATAAAATTACCGCCTAAAAAGAGTTTCAATTCTTCACAATCATCACCTATACGCTAACCCACACATACATCATCATATGATGATATAGTAATGCTTGTGGCAACTCTAACGATGAGTGCAAGAAATTATCGCTGGAAGATAAAATTGTCTCCTTTATTGGAAGGTAATAGGGGGAGACATCCCCGTGTTTACTCGGTAGGCTGCCAAGCCTGCAACTGTGAATGCACTGTAAAGCTGTAATTTGTGCTGTATAAACTCGGTACGCAGTCAGAAAACGTCACCACCCCGTATCGTGGCCTAGTGGTCGGGAGATCTTTTGCTAAACTGTAGGTTGGAAGTTCGAATCCCACAGGGTGCACCTGCGCTTAGAGCTAGGGGGTGCAACCTAAAGGTGGGGCCCGCGTGAAAGCCGGCCTCGTGAGAGCCCGCGTGAGAGTCTGACCGGCATCGCTCTTTGTGGCGGTGCAGCTCTTTGCTGTTGCTGTCTGACATGTGGCATTTTTTGATTGGCTCAGCTCGGTCCATATTGCCACGTGGCACGACTTGGTCTTGAACGTGTAACGCCGGAGGAGGCGTAGTCATATATATTCAACAATGGAACACGGGAAACAATATCCTACAACAATAAAAGTATTTCCTTGCAACTATTCACGCCACATCTTCTAATTCTTCATCAGCCGAAATCTCTCAAGACTCTCTCTCGTTCGTGGCATCTTGTAGATAATATCAATAACCGTACCAATAATTTTCACAAGAAAGTAATGAATTTGAAATCAATATCGGTTATGGTAATTGATAAATATATAATGGAATATTCTGAAAATGATAGTGTGTCTGAGGGGGACGATTATAGTGATGAACCTGATGATGAAAGTGATATCACGATTTCTTGTACATCTTGATTGATACACAAAAAGACAAAGACAAGAATTGAGACTATGAATACTACTACCATGACGACACTGAAAAGTCTTTTGATTATAGCAGCAGCTGCTGCAATCAGTGTTGATATGGTGATGTTGGCACTTTGCTGAGGATAACGCGACATGCTCTCACTTTATCTGATGTTGGCGCGTTGGAGCGGACACTAGCAGAGCCGTGCAGGTGGATTGATGATAAGACCATGGCATTGCATACGTGAGGCTTTGCACACGTGTCTGCTTTGTCATTACTGATAAGTAGAATTTGCGTGCTGTAGTAAGTGCACACTGCTGTATTGTGTGCACATGTTTAGACTCAGTAGTTTCTATCAGGTTTTTCTCTAAATCATTTGAGTTATATAAAAGTACACCTAGCGGTGATAGTGAACTCGACTGAGTTACTCACGATTGAAAAGTTCTCTTCTATTTTCCCGAAGTAAGAAGACCTCCCTTCCCTTTCATCCCCATTACTCCAACTGTTGAGCCTGGTGCTGACCTAACCATCTTCGCAAGTATCAGGAGGTGTCTGGCTTCTCATTCTCAACCTCTAAAACGGGTAGCACCAGTGATGCATGAGGTTCCTCCAACTAGATCATCCACGACTCATAATTCAATTGGTGTTGTGATTCGACGGAAGCGTAGAGCACACTGTCATATCATCAACATGAATATCGCTAATGCTATGTGTATTATAATGGGGGACGGAAAGGTA
>JAULBU010014268.1:0-21871 GCA_032358235.1 Odonthalia washingtoniensis | reverse complement strand
CGCTTTTTCCTCCATTGATGGCCCGGACATATGGCGTGTTTTGATTGGTTAAACTGCCTCGGATTACACGTGTCGCAGTGAATCGCGTCAGCGGTCCACATTACTAATAGAAATTGACTTGTGTATCAGTACTATTATGTCCAATTGATTATTATTTGCATTCCTCAGCCTCTGAAACACATTTCTAATTATTCTGTGTTTGGAATCGATAGCATTTCTGCTGTGACGACCAGGTGGGACGAGTTTGTAAGATATATCCATACTTTTCATATAAGTTTGGAATTCGTTAGCAGAAAATGCATTATCGGCAATGATGCTTTGTGGAGACCAAAACTGTGATTTCCTACTTTCTTTAAAGCCGCAAACTGCATCTTTCGTAGACGCAATTTCTACAATATATCCAGTGAGTATCTAGACACAAGATCCATACTGTGCATGATACGTGTATTGTCTAAGTAGAAATGGTCTATACAGACCAATTCGTTAAAATATTTAGACAGAGATGAGATTGACACTTTTCGACTTGGTTGAGGTGGTGCTGTACACCTACAAACATGAGATCTTGTCATCATAATTTGCACATATTTTAGGACCTCTGTATTCCAAAATCCATTTCTCTGGAACAAAAGTTTAGAATCTGTGAAACATGCATGAACACACACGTGTTTATGAACTTTTTCAATTATAGAGATTGTTTTGGCCCATGATATATCTTTTAGCATATTTCCATTTAAACAACAAATCACTGATTCTACCTTATTTTGGTTACAGGATCTTTTTAACGGGATGTAACTTAGGATTTTATCGTTAATCAGAGATATATAATCCATTTTTACTTGGACTTTAAATGAAATGGCATTCTTCTCAATGTGCTCAATTCTGGCCCTCGTTGTTACATTTCTACCAATAACCCATTGTGAGGAGCCTTCTAATACTAAATGAATGATTGAAACTGGACGATTACTGTCTGACATTACAGTAATTTATACACTTCCGAGAATATTTCTAGATGGACTAGCGTGCTCTCCAGCTCCATATTGCCACCTAGTATACCCGCTTAATGGTACTGGGATGGGTAGCGTCGAAGGACACTCATGTATGCGAAACGACTATATTCAAGACGATGACAATCAGCGTCGGTTGGGTGTATATAGCCAGGTACGTCTATTCGAGATTGGTTTTTGATGTGGATTAAGGCGGCTACAAGCACGTCGTGTATTCTGTTACCGAGGTTCAGCGTTTTAGACGCTGAGGGAGGTAGAGTGTAACATATTGAAAGTTAAGCGGTGCGGATGGCAGTCTATGCAGTTATAGAGGGTAGACGTGTAAAGAAGGATGTGCTGTACGTATGATGGTGGTAGTCTGTAGAGGTATGTGTATGCAAAAGAGGAGGGTGGTTAGACAGCTAGGGTAAGTTTAACGACGCTCGAAGGTTCCGTATTACTACGGGGTTGGATGACTTTCGGTTGAATGGATATTAATAACCAATCTTTAACTACAAGTTAAACGTAGTTTAATAGAAGTATGAAAAGTGCAGAAGAGAGAAAAAAGGGAAATGAGGGAATGGTGTTGGTGGCGACCTTATACGGAATAGGGACGACAAAAGCGGAGACAGTAGTGATCAATGCTCGGCGGAAGCTTGCAGCCTACACATACGTTGATAAAGAAGCCAGGTCAATCTTGAGGGGAAACTTGTCATGCTACACTGTTTTTTATTGACTTGCTGTTACATTGTTCGCTTTGTGGCCTATGGTAACGAAACTCCGCTGAGCCAATCAAAACTTGCCATATGGCCCACGAAAGGCAGATAAAGCGGCAACGTCACAAAGGGCGGTACCGGCTTTTCCCTGCACGACACGGGCCCCGTTCCTAGGTGCACCCTCCGGGGATTGATCTGGCAACCATTCGGCGACATTAGGGTCTCCCGACCACTAAGCTACGAGCCTAGTTGTTATTTTGTACTCTCGTTGTATCTTTTTATACAGCGCAAAATTACAGTTTACAGTGCTTTTCTTTTTACCGCCGGCCGCTTAGTATACAACTAAGCGGCGGGAAGCTTACCGAGTAAACTTGGGGACTCTTTCTCCGCAGCATACCTTCGAGACAAAAAACGGTTCACCTCTCCACAAAAACGATATCTAAGCGACATCGACCTCCGACTCCCGTGAACCAACACGCAACAAAACTGTACACAGTGTTTTGTGGGTAGCCAGTGACAACATTGTTGGATGCATTGTTGTGCATGGAATGTACACGTGTGGTAAGTTATCTGAAGGGTTGAGTTACTGTAAGTTCTGATATTAGTGTGGGTAGTTGTTAGTTTATAATGGGTTAGATAACGTCAATTAATCATGAAGCAAAATCCAATTGGGATCCATGTTGAGCTGTACAGATAATAGTGTAAGATCGGCCAATCCAATTACGGAGTATGGAGCCCCATTATTCAACAGAGGACCAAGTTTCGATTCGAAACTAAGTTGTGACGAAGAACTACAAAAACCTAGCCATATCAATCGAAATTCCATCATTTTGGTTATCATTATTCTTATAAGGCCTGATGTTGCCATTTTTAAAACTTTACGTGCGTGCTGAGTTTGCCATTATTGTACATGTTTCATTTGGTGTTACAGTTGTGTCACATTGTCCAATTACAGCAGCTACTGAATTGTAAGTGATTGCTTGTAAAAACTCACCACTTGAGGATTCAGAATCTAAATCTGAGTTCTGAGGTGTCATAGCTATCATGACTGATAGACGTTGACTATCTTCAATAGTCGAATTTTCAGGCAACATTAGTGCTGTGATGCAATCTGACAATTTTGTCACAGTACTTATCAAATTAAACTTCGCCATTTGAGCAGCAAAACGTGATTCATAGTTTTTCATCGTTTCAGATGTTCCACGTTTACAGTTCAGGAGATAATTGAATGCCCGTTATATTTCACTGACGACCGACAAAGCATCATGTTGATAAATGCAATTACCAATCAGTTTAACAAAATCAGTGGGTAATAATATTGCGTCTTCATTACCGGCGTAGAGATTGTCAGCTCGGACAAAAAGCTGACTTTTCAAACAAATAGCTTGTAGAGTGGCTGGAATCTTATTTCTGTTTGAGTCTGGGAGAGCATTGTGAATTGCCTCCCAAAGTCGAACGTATTTGTAGTATCCTTCCTGATTGCCCTTGCCATCGGTCAAGGGAGCAGTCTTTGAATCCCATGAGAAACTTGGACGATGAGGAAGATGATTAACTTGCCTTCGGCCCATAAAAAGAGACGTTGCAGTTGATCATAAAGGTTGGTTAGTTCAAGTTGTTGCAGCTGGTTGCAACTTTGATCCTTGAATCGGCTGTGACAACAGTAGTCACTTTACAAACAAACATCGTGTAACTGAAACACACAGTATGTAAAAAGGTTCGTACTTAGATAAAGTATATCGAGTTCGTTTCGTTTATTCTTTCTCAATTTCAAGTCCTATTCATATTCTTTGTTGTTAAACAAACAGAGATTCAAAAACGCATATATAGAAATGTTACCCAAAAGAGAGTCAACAACGTATCTATAGAGGTGATATACTATTCTAGGTTACATGTCGAAATGAATAACCAATCTAGTATTAATTGATACATGTATGCAACACTAACTTTGTATAATTATTGCAGTTCTAATTTCAAACACTAAAATAGACACAACCATAACTGTAATAATTATCTCTAACAATAATGATTTCTTGTCCGATTCTACTACCACCCTCTAATATGAAACCTACAATATGATTCTCTATTCTATTTTATATAAAGGCTGCGTGAACCTACAGTACACCATAGTTTGAGATTTACTACTTTATTTTCCCACGTATAGTATTCTTAACACCTACAGGTGTACATTTAATTGGAATCGATTAGAATTGCAGCGATCTACTAATAATAGACAAGATGCTAACAAACGTGTCATATTTTAGTAGCATTATTGGAGCGTATACATAGAAAACTTGAACGTGCAGAAAAGTAAAAAGTAGAGAAGCTACCAATTATCAACAAACACCACACACCCGTGTCAATTGCAGTAGGAAGAGAGCCAAATCAAACGAGTAGAAAAATGAAAAGCAAAGAAGCCACCGGTTATCAAGCAAATACCCCTCACCCGTTTCAATTTCAGTAGCAAGAGAGCACCCTTCTGACAACGACTTCACCACGTACATCTAGCTGAAAAGCTAGGCATGATACACATCAATAACCAGTCAGCGTGCTTTGCGACGGTTACTTATTCAACCGCGAATCCAGGGCCAAACCACAGAGCAAAATCACTGCTCAAAATCCCATGTAAATCCGGCACTGCGTTCTCGTTGGACTGGAGGGAAGGATCTTTCAAAGGAGAGTGCCAATTAGAACAATAATTATCATTAAAAAGTAAAAAGGGATAGTTTGGGATTACTAAGAAATTGGAAAGACGTCAAAAGGATAGGAGAAAGAAGGAAAATGAGGAAACCTTTCTTCATTTCTCCGGCTAGAAGATCTGTAATTACTCCGATTTGTCTACAGACGATTCTTGTACAGATCGTTTTAGCTTTCTGACAATGCTCACTTGTTCAATAATATGAGATACCTTAGGTTTCGGTGCCTTATGTTGTAGATAAACTGAGTAGAAAGAAAATAGAGGCAAAGCAGCTGTTCCAATCCAACTGATGGAACTGTTTACAGACGCTAATGCTAATTTATCGACCTTTTCTAGTTCTTCATTTGATTGCTTTCGTCTCTGCCTAGTAAGTAGAAACTCTGACAATGATTTAATTTTACCATTTGCGTCAGTTTCGACTGTGTAATGCATATACTGGAAATTATTCATCCCAAAGAAACGAAGGAATCCAGGACCGTGGTTGACACTTCTCAACTTGAACTTCTTATCAAAAGTTTCTAAAAACATCTTAGCGAAGTTGTCAACACGAGCTGCTTTTAGATCATCCGCAATTTTTGCTGAAACCAACAATAGTTTTCCTCCCCTTCTTTAAAAACAGGTGTGGTATGAATTTAGACTGTGTCATGCCAAGATCAAAGATCACATTATCAGATTGATTCTGCAATCTTGCGATGTAATTGACTAATACGTAGGCAGCTATGAGCAGTAACCACACACGATTTGGTTTTATCTGGAGTTCTCTCGGTGTTCTAACATCTACATCTCTGCGAGCTTTACCAGTCCGGAGAAATACAGCGGTAACACAGCGTTTGTATACCGTCCAATTATTAAGTGATGCAACTGATTCTAATATTCTTAGTCCTGTTGGATGGCATGTAGCACAATCTTTGTTGAGTAAATCCTTCAGATTGGCTTCATTTCCGTGAGGAGCGTTCCTGTATTTTACCTTGAGCTTGCCTTCATCGTCTTGCTTCACCTTGTGAAGCATGTGACTGCTTATTATATTTTCACCCACAGGAATTTGATCAGTTGTCACAAATTTCACGGTTTTCAAGAATTGGTCCTGTTCACTACGGAATACAATGATCAGCACTGGATGACAGGTATTTACCAATTTCAACAAATTTTATCATACGCACGTGTCATATTTATTGAATCATGTGTTCCAATGGAAATTTTTGCAATTTTTGCAGAAATAAACATGATTCAACTGTCGAACTCATTACATTTTAATTGCAGATTCGATCAAAAATTTAAAATGATTTCAAAAAATGATTTGATCTAATCTGCCTTTTTTAAAAAATTATTTCATCAAATCTGCCATTAAAATGTAAAAAGTTCGACAGTATCCCTATAGGGCGTGGTTTTTGTATAATAACCATTCGGATGTAACAACAAGTATATTCTATTCTCTTCCTTTTTTAACTTTATTACTCTTACAAAATCGTTCATCTGCAATAAGATGAGTGGTATTTTTTTCCTAACTTTTCACAATATTTGGCACTCATAAAATCTACTAATCTACTTATTACTTATCTTCTTTTATTCCGATTAATTTCATGTTTATATTGAAATCCTGATATTGTTATGCAAATTCTTCTGTCTACAATTTTCGTAAACGGGGCCGAATATGTTAATGGTGTAAATATTATACATCCTTTCACATTTTGTAATTCTTCTGATACTTTACATGAATCTATTCAAAATAGTGTTACTGCTTCTACATATTTATTTTCTAATTTTGCTGATTCTAATAATTTTCTCTCACGTATCACTTGTGCATACTATATGTGTAGGTACTCCCATAATTTATTTACCTGTTGAATCATGTGTTAACATATTAGCTCTACCTGACATTAATTGGCGTTCTACATTTATACATGTTGATCCATCACGTAACCACAATCCACCCAATGATACTCTTATTACTTTAAATGTATCTGAATTACAACTTGAGATCCTAAAAATGATCCATATATTCTATCTCCAGATATTCTATCTATTTTATAACTGGTTGTAGAACGCAGACGTACCCAATAAGTCGTTGCGTAATTAGTTGAAGATAATATGAGAACATATTTAACACAATCTTCTAGCCATCTTAATGGTACTATAGGAATACCTGAATCAATATATTGTCTTATTGATGGTTTAGTAGATGATAATACAGGCACACATAATGGAATAATATAATTAACGCTTGTTGCAGCAGCATATGATAAATCTTTACCCCCTGTATGTTCTATTAAACGTAATGCTTTTGATCTCAGTTTTCCATGCTTTTCAGCATCCTGAATAGGACCCTCTGTTAAATACACTCTTAACGAATCTGAATAAGGGTCGGTTAATGGTTTTCCTTCATTATTATTATTATTATTATTATTATTATCATTATTGTTAAAACGCAATCTTTTACCATTTCGATTATGTTGAAAAGGTGGTGATGAATTATTAGTAGTGTAAGGTAATGTAGCATTAAAAAGAGATGTAATATTATATTTAGATATACAATCGTCTTTATTTATATTTATTTGTTTGAATTAATTTATAAGGAGTTAATACATTATGTCTTAAACATTCATCAATCCATATTGGTTTAATAACAAAAACATGCTTGATTTTATTTATAGTATGATCTTTTTTTTTACCAGTAGCGGTATTAACAATTAAATGAGTACATTTAATACCCTATGCTTTATTATATTTACCACCTGTCTCATTAACGTCTTTTTGAATATATGATTTGCCTTTAACATGTAATCCAGAACAACATATTTCCATACCTGAAAAGGTCGTAATAAATGTAAATGATTTTCAGCACTTATTCTTAATGCTGCATGTACGCATGCATCAAGCAATGATAGTTTAACAACTAGAACACAGTCTGCTAACTATCTCGGGTGTTACGTGTACAAATCGCTCGATGTTTCGCGGATCCTACTTAGCTAGTTATTAGATGTGTTAGTTGTGATGTTAAATCTTTTCCAAATGTCCCTTCTAATGGTACTGCTTGTTGTTGAACTTTTGAAAATTGTTCAGTCGATTCCAGAGATGTTCCACAGATTCGTTTTTACGGTATCGTGTAAATTTATATTACCACCATGATCTTGTCTTTGATGTGCGATTACAACATCACCAGGTTTCATCAAAACACGTACACCTTGAACTATTTTAGATTTTTCACTTGGATTCTCACCGAATATTCCATGTCCTTTGATTAACCCAGATTTCCATCGCTGTCTAACAAAATAATGCAATTTAAAATGTGAACCTGGCCATGCTGTTGATCGACCCCGGTTTTTAACTATATGTTTCCCCTATGATAAAGAAACTGTCACGAACATACAAAACGGCGTACCTGTCGTACCTAGCGGTCCATCCCCACCGTCTATATGATATTTTGATTCAGATTTGGGTTTCTGGGCAGGAATTTTCATAACATGCTTCGTTCGGTCCTTTTCCAACTTCTGCGTCATTTCAGAAGCAAACAACCCAGACAACTGAATATTCACATTGGTTGAAAGTGGTTGTGATTCTAAGTGGTTCCTTCTATTTACTTAATCATTACATTGCAATTTCTGTGCGTTACCTCGTGTGTTAAATACAGCTTGAGCTTGCGGAACCTGAACTAGATCAGAAGATTGTACTTGAACATGCACGTTAGCGGTTCTTGGGTCAGGTCTTGAGCGTCAATTCGTGCTTGTTTTTTCTGAGTGTGTGTTTCGGCTTGAACTTGTTGAACTTGAGATAGTACTTTTTGAGCTTCAGCTTGGGCTGAAACCAGTTCTTGCGTCTGCTGTGACTGCTGTTCCTGCTGTTTGATGAAACGTAGAAAATTTTAATTTAAAATTGTTACATTAAAAAGATATTTAACAGACGCTGGAACAATACGACGGAATCAGCAGACGCTGGACGGACTATCGTAGGCTTGTTATATGTTTTTTTATAATTGTTTCTCTCTCTTTTCTCCTTCCTTTTATTTTTATTCTTTCCTTTCTTTCAAAAACAATCCTTGACACGTTCCTCTTTGACGTCATCAGGCCTGTCGTCTCAACCAAAACATGTATTACGCAGCAAATTCTTTCCTATTTTTTATTCTTTCGTTTTTTTATTCTTTCTTCTGATCTTTCAATTATTGCCTCTTTTTCAATCTTCCTCTTTTCCAAACAATTTCTTGAAGAAGGCAGTGAAGTTCGGTGGATCTTATATGTAGCGGATGTCACACGGGATGCTGATCACTGCAACCTCTGCTTTCATATCTCCTGTCTGTATAGCGTCGGTTGTACAAGATCTACCAAATGGGGGAGGTGCCTCTAGCCATGCGAGTGAAAATGAAGAAGTTTCTGAATTCCCGTCCATTTGAGGAGGTTGATGCGACTCTAGTTGCGTTGGTGGCATCTGTAACTCCCATTCGACTCTATAATTCTAAACGTAGTCAAATACCTTCCAAATGATTCGTCCCAATTGCGACGTTCACGTTCAAAGTACTTCTCTATCTCAAAGTATCTCGAAGTAGGGCTATATGTAATATGTCTTATTCATAGTTTGATCTAAAATATGCTCACCGCCATTAATGTAAATTTAATTTTGACCTGATTTAAATACCGAGAGATCTAGACAGCGCCCAACCGCATTTCCGTTCACTTGAATTTTGCTTGAAGAGTCGCCACCTGGCACATCCTCTTCGAGAGTTCCTAAAATTCGTATATATAGCCTTTCGGTGTCTTTTTTCTTTCTAGACAGAAGTAAGGAAAAGTCATATGCATCTCGAATGTTGATCCATAGCCATAGTGACATCAGTGTATTAAAATTTAGGCGAAGATATTCAGAAGCTCGGGACGGGTGTGTAACAAACAGAACCAAGGGGTTGAAAGAAATATAATCAGAATAGAAGTTGCGGTATTGTTGTTGCTTGTCTTTTCCAATGTAAGCAAACCACGAGAGAAAGAAATCGCATCTCACTTTTATAGCATCTGAAAAAATCCCTTCCATGTCGCTGTTCAATACGCTCCTAGGCTTAAAATTTGATTGCATCTTTTGTAAACGTTTTGTGCGTAAAATAACTTTAACGTGGTGTATTTTAATGGTTTATACTTCGTCCATTTTTTCATACATTGAAATATCTTGCTCAACAACTGCTATCCTGGTTGACAGTGTCTGATACGCTCTACGAATGGATGAAATCTCTTCAATACATAGGTAACATGGGGATATTTAAAAAATATTTGTCTTCGGTTCATTATCATTGTTAAAATCTTCTAGTTTCCACACTGTATCAGTTACGTCAGAGTCACTTGGGAGCAGTGTAAACATCCACGGCCAGATGAATTTTTCGCCGTATTTTTTCCCACCAGAGCTGCTCACCCGAGCTCCATGAACATCGTCAAACATGAAATCAACTTCGCAATCTGTAATGTTATGATCTAGTTGGCTTGCATACCTGATGGTTCCGGTGACAAATAATTTTGATTGGCCTTTTCGAACAATACCGAACTCTTTTGTCACCAGGACTTGAGCTGGCCAACAAACGCACTCGTCATCAACAATCCACGAGACCTCTATTTGATCTTAAGTGTTTGGAAGACGGGTATAATCGATTTCAGATCGACCACTCAATTCAATATTGTTGCCCGTATTATGTACAACCGAATCGATTCGAATATGGCGCCCTGATTTTTTCAAACACGATGCAGACATCGTAGTTGTATCTGACTTTGTGATCTTGTTTTATGCTTGAAGATTTATCTGACTATGCGCGCAATTGTTGTTGATGTTGAATCTTACTACGTGGGCGTGGATTGTTGTTGACGTGGTGGTATACGGGTATGGATACGAAAGAGAAAGGGAAATCGAGAGATAATAATTAATATTGAAAAATGTCTATAAGTTTCAAACGTGTTGTATGTTGATTTTCCTTTCAGATACTGTCGTCAATTCATATTTTTCCGTCTTATAAGTGAAACACTTTTACCAAAAATGTTTAAACAAGAACTTCTCCCTCACGGGGTATGCTTGATCAGCCAACCTCCCCGACAGGAGCCACTGTCCAACGACCCAATGCGGAGAAGGCCGTGGTACCGGAGTCAAAGAAGCAGCTGCTATCGAAGCGTATACTATCAATCCCTTAAAAATAGGTCTTTCTGTCCTGTCCTGTCTCTGTCCTGTTCCTGTCATATCCGCGGGAGATGCTTTATTTGGCCTCTCATTCTGGGAGCAAAAATGTTACACATGTCAAATCGTAAAAGGAATAAGCCAATAGTTGGTTCTTTCTATTTACACGTTTTAGATTAAATTAATATTATTATAATTATTGAAAATTCTCGTGGACGTACCGAGCCGTTGATCGTCAACAAGCAACATCTTATTTTCTGCCGTCGTTTTGGTCTGGATCATGTTATTTATTCATCATAACTGCTCTTACATGTAGTTCCTTCGTCATGTCTGATAATATATAATCGTTTTTACCATCAAGGATTCTTCCTCGTTGCATACATGGCCTTACTGTCAGATGTTCATCTTAATTTCAACCATCTTGAAGTATTTTTCTTCATGATTTTATTTGATGATGATTCAATAACTCGACCTTCAACACCGTCTACAACATCTTGACGGTCCCAAGAAGTGAACTCATGATGTATTTGAACGCTCCAACAAATTTCATACAGACGTTGCACACACGAAATTCTGCATCTCCCTGTAGGGGATGAGAAATGGGTCTGGGAAACAGGTCATAACTGTGTGTTGCATACTAGCGGACATAGCTATGTTTCAATAATTTACGTCCTCCCATATCGATCGTGAAATCACCTTTTTTTATTCCCTTGCTCCCCTTTCTTCCTTAAAAAGAAAAAAAGAAAAGATTAAAAAGAAAAAAAGGATCTTAAAAGAGTAAAATGTTTCCTTGTTTTATTCTTTCCTTCTTTCATTGGGGATGTTCATTTAAATTGTATCATTGATAATTTGATTCTTCTAGAGGAAAACGTTACGGGTGAGAGAAATATGATGAGTCTTGGTATGTTCATTTAAATTGTGGCGGTGATAATGCCATTCTGCAATGGCGTCAATGACGTCGTGGAAAGAGAGCTGAAGGTACAACAATGCCATGGTATAGTCCACCAATAAATTAAAGATCGTAATTTTCCATGTTAGAGTGGCACGGATGTCTCCACAACTCGTTTGGAAGTCTACACGAAAAGAAACGGACAACGGCATTATTATGATTTGAAATTTTGAAAATCTTGCCCTTTTAAATTAATATCTATTTAACAAGCAGCACTAGAGTAGGATTTATTTCGCCATGGATTGTACGAAAGTATACTCAACATAAAACGGACAACGGCATTGTTCTTGTTTGAAATCCTTGCCCTTTCAAATTGAAACGTAATCAACAAACAACGGTGAAGTGGGACACAGTTCAGGAGTAGGAACCGCGTCAGAACAAGCTTATACACAGGTTTTCACTGCAAGAATCAGTTTCTAATGCGATTATTGTATCGATACTGATGTATTCCTTCCAATCTCTTGCACGTGGAAGTCTGTAATATTATTATAGCCTCAATTTTTGTCTGAATTTCCAAGATTATTTTAGCACCTCAACATCTATTCTCATCGGCATGATCAACAGTCCGGAAAGTGAAATGGCTGTTGTGGATTCCTGGAAGTTCCATCTACGTCGAAAACATTCGTCAATGTCTAACCGTGAAATCGCGAAGAAAAGTGAACCGCAAATACATCACTGCCATCTGCAGGTATCGTTGAAAGAGGTACTAATTTAGCTGTTTCCCCTATTAGAAAACATGCGGAGATCTCACCACATTATGATCCTGATCTAGGATATATTGACGATGGAAAGACAAGTGATCGTGAAGATGAAGAAGTTCCAAACCCGGTTCCTGTTTGCGATACTACCAATACAAAATCTCCCAACAGGCGGCGCGATCTGGACCGACGACTAACTCCGATAGCACGTCAAACACCTGCAGCAGCTGGAGGAAACAGTCATGCTACGGTGAATTTAAATTCGGTAAAAAAGACTCTTGTAAGTCGTAATGCTGACTGACATGATGGTCACAAAGAAACAAGCCAAATAAATGACATGGAATGTGTGAGATCGGAACGACAGCGACTACATACTGTACCAGTACCAGTAAACGATTCAAGTGGTAGGTATTCACATATATAGATACCACTAGTATCAGAAAGGCTTGTTAGACAGCAGAACCTACAGTCGGAAGATGGCCAAATGCTGAGTCAAATCATATTGGTCACCGAACAAAGAACTAGTGGTCGCATTGAAGCTCTTAAGAAAGAATTTAATGACACCATTAGATCAATTGGAAAAAGATATTATCTTCTTAGTATTTACATAAAAAAATGGCTTCTGTTGATTTGGGTTCAGAGGGAGGGAAAAAAGCAACAAAATCAGATAAGCAAAACCAACGAGAGGGATGTGTAATTCTGTTTGAACATTTTTCAACGACGATGTTATGCAGTTCGTATTTAAAAGATGTTCTGTGGAATTCGTCTTATTCTTTGTGAAGGGCTGTATTGGTCATGACGTTAATAGACAATCGGCCACTGCTTGAAAAGTTCTCATGTTCTCCAAAATGGCGGGAAGTAAGAAAGTCCTTTACAAAGAGGGTATTGGTAAGTTGTTCAGTAAATTTAGGAGAGGCTTTATCCTTACTGTGCTCCTCGGAATGCAACAGAATAAGTTCGATATCTACAAAAGCCATCAGCAAGATCACTTGTCCGAGGTATCCAACATAAGTGCCAATTACGTGAAACAGCCCATGTAGCTGGCTCCAGGTTACTTTAAAGGAGAAATAATAGTTCTTGCACGTAAGAAGACGGAACAAGTTGGAACAAGTACCACCCATCCGATGTGGATCGCAATTCACACGCTGACGAACGACGAGGATGGAATGTCAGGATAGGTGATGAGTACATCTCCATGTATGAAATTTCTCTCTGTGTATCTCGAAAACTATACTATCATGTTACTTCAAAACTGCACAAGTCTAGAGAGACGTCTAGATATTCAATATTTGAGGAGGTTCGGTACCTTTTCGTACCATGGAAAGAGATGGGATCTACTTTTGAACAAAATGCAATGACTTTGGGCTGGTGTGAGCCCGAAACTAATGACGGCGCATTCGATATGAGCGAATTGGCGAAATGTTGTCCTGGTACTTATCAGCCGTCATCGAAACATACTATTGCTGTGAGAAAGGAAGATTAAGAAGACGATAGAGAGGTCTTTCGTTTATTCAATGATTTGATAGGATCAAATCTACATATGATTCTACTCGTGACGCATGAAGTCAAGGTGAGACATAAAGCAGGGTCTTGAAGTGCATCTGGGAGACGATTGACAAGTACGGAGGTTATGGAGAAGCCTGTTAATGTCATTGACGTAGCATGTCGATTTTTGACATACTATAAGGGCCTTAAATGCTGTGATTACCCTCTAGGTTTTCTATTTGCGACTCAACACTCTATCGGATGCATTTATGCGGTGGAACTATTCTTCGGTCTTTTGATATGCGAGATGATGTTATTAAAGGAAGAGCTCTGTAATGATGTCGAGAGGATTAAGGAGATAGGCTATTCTAATGAAATAGATGCAAACGAAATACGTTTTGAAGAATCAATGCCAACACTTACTAGACAAGGACAGATAATACGAACTTCGTGATTATCACTCACTTGGGAAGCGTTTTCCTCTATGAACATAGATGACATAAAAAATAGAACAAGATCGGCGGCTGTACATGGAGGGCATATGGATGGTGATGTGAACAATCTTGAGATTCTGATATCAGCAAATGGTGACTATGGTGTGTATGAGCTGTATATTAAACAGTATTTTCAAAAGAATACTTGTAGTTTTTGATGTAAAGTCAAAACTTTGGTATAGAATATTTCTGTTACTAATTGCTTGAATACGGTTGGGGTTCAGTACAGATGTTCTTCTGATGAAAGGCCATCTGCAATTTGTTGCTATTGTGTCATCACGTTCAGAAATGATTGTCAATGAAGGACTCTTAGTTGGAAGAATTGTTGTCTCCACGGTACATTCGATGTAATATGAACCTTTCCGACGTTGTAGACTGCCATAGCGTCATCTTACGAAATCCTTGCTCCATGTAGACTTGGAATTAATTTCACTGATGCAAACACTGCGGTACCCCGAGAACTCTCACCGACTAGAGGACAGAATAAATGTGTAGCTTCTTTTGTTCGATTTACAAGGATAACTTGCCTTTTGAAGGGATCTTTGAACGTAAATCAAGTTTCCGCCAGTAAAAGTTATGTTTTGTAGTCGCTACTGTACCGACATAATAATGATTTCTTCCAAGAATTCCTGCTTGAAGCACTCTGCATCTGTGTTTTGATGATACCTTTTCCTGCTAAATGGAGGCCCTTCGATGAAAAGAAATAGTTTGTTAGCATTAATTCTGAACACGTGATTGAAAACATCCTCAAAATAATTTATTCGTTTAGACAATGACATGCGCAAACACCTATCAATGTGTAAGCATGTATGTCACTGCCACCCCATCTAACGAAGATTTCAACAAAGTTTAACTTCCTCTCGATCCTGAAACCGCTCCACACACATTCGATCGATTAGTAATATATGATATTATTATCATTCATAGCTTAAAGAAGGGATCCTGCTGACTGATTAATGTTCAGCCCTATAAACTGGGTTACATATCATCATAATCCAGGTCTTTTATATGAAGCGTACAAATCCGCAAGAGATTCTTAACAAGAAATGGAATAGGAGAAGTCGCACAAATTCGAGGAAATGGACGTGTATGCTCCATGAAGGCACTCAAGTTACGAATACACTATCTCAACGGCGTAACAACCAAGAACTGATAACATCAGGACCTTCTGTTCATGTATCACATGAGTACTATGCTACTGATCAAATTGCTACACATGCCAACCAAAAGAAACCGGTTGAACAACAGCGATTGGCGCCAGATAAAGAGCAAGATGAACAACTCAATACCAATCCGGAACCCTTCAGATTCGCGATAGATGTACAAACAGGAATTGTTGTCCGTAATGATGATTATTTTCAGATCGGTTTGCGTAACTACGATCGAGAAGAATCAAATCTGAATATTACAAAATTGGATGGCATGCAATACCAAAATTTGTCGAATCATCATGAGGCACAACGTGATCAGAAAAACAGAAATGTGGGAGGGAGCGATGAAATTTATACAAATCACCACGAGAAATAACCAGATCAGACATATAGAAATGTGAACGGGATGGATTAAAGTGTTACAAATCAGTCGAGCATCGAGCAGGTTCATCAGGGGCAAAAGCCATGTTCACGTCAGAAAATTGGCATAGGAAAATGTTAAGGCGTCATATGCTTCTTGAAACTAAAAAGAAAACTTTTCTCGCTATTATCACTGTGTATAGAGGAGCACGATTTACACTGCTCCAGTATGATCACTTATGCTTTCTAAACGCCGTCTCCAATAAAAATGAGTCAACTAATTCGAAACTGCGAGGGTAAACAACGGTGAGGCAGTTAATCTGTCCTTTCTTCAAGCCCAAACTGTTTGTACGATCATCTTTAAAACATCTGCGAATGACTCCTATATTTATACCCCAACGAAAAAAATAAATGGTTCTGACAATGAGGTTCCAGGATCACAAAAACAAATGACGCGAAGAACTGTTGTCGTACTACCAAGCGAATGGGCAAAAATTTATGTTTCCACTCTTTCAATCCACGGAGATATATATTTTGGGAGAGAAGAAGAAGAGTTAAGAGATCTGAGAGTGGAGGATAGTGCTATTTTAAGATGCCCTGAGGTACTTGCCACCAGAAACAAGCCTTTGTATGTGAAGAAAAACACGTTAGAGAAGTCAGTTCATGTTGGTGACATAATGGCATTCGAATGCATGGAAGAGCCTCTTATTGGAGGTAGAAGTGTGATAGTATATGGATGGGAACGGTACACGGGTGATGATGAACGACACATTATGAATTCATCTTGCTGTAATATTATCAGTACAGTCTATTTTTCGTGGAGTGGAGGAACAGATCATGTGGACACTGAATATTGGACATCAAGTAGAGTCCAGGACCTTGCCGATTTCCATATCACTTTATATTTTGATAGACAATTTAGACAGTCCAAAATTGATTCACGTAATTCTCACAAACCATCTTCCTGTTCTACATATCTTGGAGACATATGCACAGTACTCCAACCCACGAAAAACTCTACCAATCTCACTTCTCTATGTGCTATTTCCAATCGTTTCTGAAAGTCCCTCACCAGACCATCGCCAGATTTTTCTCTGGTTCAGAGATGAAAAGGAATTTCCAGAATGCAAGTTCATTCTGAATGGGTTGCCAGTGATGGTCGAGGAGCATATTGGAAATAGATTTGATCCTTTCACATCTGTATCAGACACCGATACACACATTGGAGCTTTTCAAAACGGGAAACCGTTTTATTGTATATAGAATGCTGGTTTATTATTGTGACGTCAACCCACGATCTCTGTTGTTCTCTTGGTTCTGTGGATGGTCGCTACATAGTTCCATTGGGTTTCTACCTACGAAGAAGACGTGCATTATCATCCGTCCGACAAACTTCTTCGACACCACCAGGAGTTATAACGAACCACGTGCTTGACATCATCATCAGAGATATCATCGAAGGAACGGTAAAGGGGTTTAAAGGTAATGACGCTACCGGAAAGTTGGTTACAATATTCCTTGACTTCACTGGATTCGTTGCTGATTATGCTGCATCCTCTGGTGTACTTGATGTCATGTCACATGCAGCCAAGGCATCATACACCCACCGTACTTTTTGGCATAGAATGGTTGCGAGTGGATCAAACTATGTCTACACCACAGACACAAACTCCACGCATCCATGGTTCAACCGTGGAATTAACAGGACGGTTTGTTCACGTTGAAATGAAATTTCAAAAAATGAATCTAAATGGCTCCGTATGAAACTCGTTAGAGAGGAGCTGTTTTTGGAAGCGAGCAAGTGTCCGTTGGTGAAATTAAGTGTTGCAATGACGGAGGTGGATGAACAGATTCCGTTGTCTTCTCATGGCTTGAAAGTGGATGAAGGATTCTTCGACGCCTATTTGAACAACGCCATAGCGTCAGATCATTTATTGGCTGGACTAGGGGCGCATCTGTTGGAGGCTTTGTTTTCACAGCTCCCAGATATAGATATAAAGATGAAGTTGGATATTGCGCTTTGCACATCCCTCCAAAGGCATATACTCTGAATCACAATCATCTATGTACAACTGTGAGATAGCGAAGGTGTTTTTCATGAGCATGTCTGCGGTGTATAGTGTGCTCCTCGTAGCACCTTTCAATTTGAGGTCATTATTAATGGCAGATTCAACTCCTACAATTTATCTGCTATGCAAACTAAGTCAAATCATTTCGAAGACCTTTCGATGGCCTGCTATTCCACGGATGGAGTCCAATCTGTTCAGTACGGTCATGGAAGGGATCGTGCCTCGCACTACAAAGACTTGCGTACTAAATAGATAGAGTATTTGAATAAAGTTTCGAGGTTATGTTTAGCGTATACAGAGTTGAGGAGTTTCATTTACGTACCTAACGTCCATCCTTTACTTGATCTCTATGTTCACACTGTGCCAACATTTGGACATGATAATTTTGTTGCAGAGATGGTTATAGAGAGAGAGCCCACCAACCTTTGAAAGTAATTCTTACCCGCAACACACACAGTTAAGCTCATAATTCTGCATTAAATCGAGTAGCACGTAAGGATTGGCTGAAGCGAATAGAACCCACATGGCACATGTTTGAAAACTCTGATGATGATATAAATGTTTTTGCAATGAGGACATTGCGATTCCTCTTATTTGATTCTGAAGGAAATCTTTGGCAGGTCGCAGATGATTTGGAGGATATTATCCTTATATCAGAGATGAATGACATCATTTGTAAAACCCTTAAAACACCCGTTGGGGAAAAGTTGTTTACGTAGTACGGCACGAATGCAATGTCTTGGAAATATGAGGGTGAGTGGATTGGAATAAGCTATCAAACAACAATTTGAGGATTAGGTAGAATACAGGCTTAGTTGAGTCATTCCAATATCGCGCTATGTGCATGTTTGAGGAGTGTCTTTCTGTCAATGAAATAGAGTTACGACGACCGCAGCTATTTCATAAAGCAGTTTTAAGGAAAAAGGATGCAGTGCACGTGGGAAGTTATGCTCAACAGACCGTACGGGTCGGGGACGTTGTTGAAACATTTGTGTCTCTTGAATAACTTGGACATGTCATTATAGAACCGAGAATGCATGGAGTTGGATCGAAGGAAGCTTTAATCGTCAGAGTGTTGATAAGATCGGATGATTCAGTAATATAGGCTCTTGCCACTACAATGAGACAAGTTTCTGACAGTAGGTAGAAGTTTGTAAGCGCAGATGCTGCGCATTGCAAACTGCTTCTTGTTTCTCCACCTATTAGAAAGGTACACGCACTACATGCATGTGAGTTGGACTGCATAGGATGTAAAATAGACGTCAACAAAAAGATAGTGACACACGTGCTGTCTCTGCCTAATATGGGTAGGTACAGTTTGATTAGACGAAAAAATGGATATCCTCCACGAATTGCATGAAGACATACGTCATGGTACATATTCGTTAATTATGTGTATTCATGCAACTCATATTTCTAGATACTATTCAGTGCGGTTGGTGAATTAGATGATTCAATACGACGGGGAAAATTAGACATAATATGACGGTTCTCATCGTGGTCGCGACAGGCATGGAAAATTAAAAAGGTTTTCTGTGAATAACTCATAGCACGCATCTCCCGCTAAATACTTGAACCGTTTCATGCGAGGTTCCAAAGAAAAGTCACCCGAAAGAAATATAGATTTCCATTAGAAACGGAGAATTATAATAAAATTACAATTAAGTATTCCACAAGGTAATAGGTTTTAATGTGGACCTAGATTCAACGAATACTTGTTTACGTTGGATACCTTACTCATTTTTCAATTTTTTTTATGCAAGGTTCCGTAGCAATAATGTTATATGACCGCAGTACAGAGTATCGTTAGAATAGGCGAAGTTTATTAAAATCAGACGTTGATAACTGTAAAACTGATGCGAATCTTCATGACATGTGACACATGTAAAGAACTGATCGTGACGCAGTTGCCTGACCGCAAAGACTATACAAAATTTTGTTCGGAATGGTCATGACTAACAAACATATGGTTTTAAAAACTGCACAATTCCTGATTTATTACGACATATCAGTAAAACAAGAAATGTTTCACTGTAGAAATGGGCCCAATAAAAATGATACAGGTTAAAATAATGCACATTCCAAATCCAATAGTAATACACAATGTAAAATATACAAAATGTTTGACATTTCTTACATTTCTCAAATTTATTTTCAATAGCACTACTCCAGATTTTATGACAAAATTTCAGAAATTGGCAGCCAGTGAGTGGAACTGTTCGAATCCTTGTGATTTGTGCTTGAGAAATGTCTTGTTTCCAAAATGTTTCATCGTTATGGATAGTACATCTTCTTCAGTGCTTGGAAGTTGCTGATCAGCAGAGATATGGATTGAATTGGCAGTCATTGAATTTTTAAATTTACATGTTTTTTATTCATTTCCAGACACTCAGTGTCTCCATCATCCTTTTTGATGTTAAATTTTCCATCATCTTCTGTTGATGCAACGACAACTTTGTAAAACTGATCATCATCAGAACAAAATACAGACACGTTATCTTCAACAGCCGATAGAAATGGACCGGCATCATCGAAAAAATCAGGATCATGTGTCGTTTCGTTTTTGTCATCTTTTCTGTTCGTTTTGATATTTTTGTTTTCATATACATATTTAGTCTGGCTTGTGAGTTCATCTAGAAGCTGCTCAAGGGAATCAATACCTTCTTGGAAGGTCTAAACCAGGCTATCAGAAGAAGTAGTCGGTCGTATATAGTCAATAGATATTGTTGGCACTCGTTGATCTTTCTTGGGAACGGTAGTGGACCTAGCAGAGTTGTCTACAGAGAGAATTTGCTTCGGAGAGGACCAGGAACCACTTTTCATATTGATTTTTGGAGAGTACTTAAACCAAGTCTCCAACCGTAACTAGAATTTCGTGAACAGTTGTTGATTTCAAGATTAACGCAAGTTTTCTGCGAGCTTGAAGATTTTCATGTCCTATAATGGCATCTTCTGGTATTTGGTTATCAATAGGCTTTGGTAATATAGGCTTCGTAAATACTTTAGCCAGTTCTAAAGATGAAAAAGTTTTATTTTCATATAGTTCCTTCGAGATTGCAACTGCCTTGTAAAAGCCTAACTTAGAGTTGTGTCGGTCTCCAGATGCAGCTTTGAGAAGTAGATAGATACTTCGTATCACTTTGTGCTTGGATTATATCGTGTTATTACTGTACCAATCTGGAGGCACTGGGCGGATAATTATTCGAAACTAGTGATCATATACCTTGAATTCACCAATTAGGAATGGTTTGTCTGCATCTATGGATTCAGGGTACCAAAACTGAGATACCCATGATGCTTTAAACCCGACAATTATCTAGATTGGATGAATTGACAATGTATACAGAAGAGAATCTAGAAACTAAGTCCATACAGTGCATGAGTCGAACTTCATCCAAGTAAAAGTGGTCTATGCATACAATTCCATTGAAATTATTGCTAAAAGTGCTAATCGAGACTTTTCTGTTTCGTTGTAGTGGCGAAGAAGCTCTGCAGGCTGTACAGTTATTGATTATATTCTTCATGTACGACAGAATAGTTTCATTGCAGATGTTATTTATTTCAAGAAGCAATTAAAAATCTGTGAAGGTGGCGTGTCCGCACGCGTGTTTATGTACCTTGTCAAAATTTTCCTTGACCTCAGACCAGCGCTCATTAGATAGAGTACTGCCACTCATACAAGATAGCAAAGCTGAATAAGCCGATTTTTCAAATTTAGAGAGCTTAAGATAGCTGAGGAACCCGTGGTCACTCATAGAGATAGATTCCGGAACATTATCTCCAAAAATGTTATTATTTTAATGGGTTCGAGATTCGCATTCCGCGTGGTTTTTCTTCCTAATACCCATTTGGTAGATCCGTTTACGACAAGGTGTCTGATTTCAACATCTTTTCCGGAGTCTGCACTTTCAGTTAGTGAAATTGATCCAATAATATGACAGACAGGGCTACTGTGGTCTCCTGTTCCCTATTTCCAATGTGTGTCCCCTTTGAGACTGATATAAGTTGGATTTAATTCCAAGGGCTGAGCCAAATAAAATTGACTTGCGAGAATTGTAAGTTCAAGTATCCCTATATCCGAGTAGTGAGCTCAGTCGTCAACTAGCGGACCAAGCTGATTAGTATTACTATTATGGGTT
>JAULBU010014257.1:0-21880 GCA_032358235.1 Odonthalia washingtoniensis | reverse complement strand
CCACCTGAGAAATCTTGACTGTAATCAATTTTCACATCATTAATGCCGTACTATTTTATAGTAATTGAACTGAGAAACAATCATCCGTATTGAGAGCAATGTCTTTTTTCAATGAAATCTACTTATTTCAAAAGCTATTCGTCACGGTCGGTGCGATAACATTGGAAGAACCGTCATCCGAGTTTCAAAATATCTACGAGTCCATTGACATCAATGGGTATCAGCATGACATATGGACAATAACCGTGTCGTGTTTCTCATCGAAGGATATGAAAGCACATATTAGAAAAGGGACAAATGGAAAAATAAGAGTATGGTCTGGATCGTTTTTTGTAATTGATGGAAAGTCGAGATTGAATTATATGAGACGTTCTGGAAACTTTGCTTACGGTGAAAAATTTATTAAAAGTAAAGTTTTCAGGGCGCCGTGAATTATCACTGGTATTACACGTTACGAACAGACGTGGATATCAATACGATGCAACGTCATAATCTGATCTCATAAAAATAGTTCCCTTTCTAGAATCCTGGACGGTTGTGTATCATTTTTCCATGTTTTATCAAAGAAAGAAATTGGAAGTAAATTTTGTCAACAGAGGACTCAGTCAACATTTATTTAGTAGTGGGGTAATCCATAGTATAGGAATGAAGATGTGTTGGAATTATGCATTGGTTGCGACATTTTTCTTTATACGGATTCAGAAATTTTTACTATCCTACAGTCGTACCTGAACGATCATAAAGACATTTGTATATCTTATCTATGTTATCAATCGATATATAAAAATGATATAGCCTTTCTTGAGATGTATTTGTATTGTATTATATGTACTGTCATAAATGAGAAATCGGGGGAAGGGAAGTGTCGATTTGATAAATTTCAAAAAATCATGCTGATAACGTTAAATACAATCTGTAAAACATTGAGTAATATGGGCTGTCTTACTTGGACGAGGTGACACATCTGGGGGATAAATCATATACTATAAAATAACACATCAAAAGATTTTTATAAACAATTAATTTACGGGTCACAATTGGTGCAGTATGTGGAAGAAGCAAACGTATTTGTGAGGAAACTAAAGTCCGATTGTAGTGAAGGCGAGGCACTCGAGAATGTCGTACCTATGACTGAAGTAGGAGTAAGAAAAGGAACGTCACAGGAAGACGTGGGGATGCTGGGAGCGCTGGGAGCGGTGTGGAACGTGATTTAAAAAAATCCACAGGAATAAAATTTCTTCAGTAATTTATGAGGAAATAGGTGGAGAAGTTGCTTCAAATCTTCCGCTTTGGACGACTTTCATTCCTCCATCGAACGGGTCGTGGGTTAGAGCAGTGGGAGATGTATCTAATTTTCCAAAAGCCACTTATTTTCAATCTACATACATCTGGAAGAATCTTTTAACTATGTCTAAAGGGCATTCCATTCATCGCCATGATTTTAAGTATGGTCGTAGAATGTACTTGAAAGAAATGGGACCTGGAGCTGTGGAAAGGTTAGTACGTGCCATCGGGGAGGGGGACTAAAATACTAGTCTCGGCTCTTGATTTTTTCATAGCAAGAAAACATAATTGTTCTATTAGGGATTTGTCATGTTACCTGGTTTTGTATGTACTTCACAATTGGAAGAAGGAAATGAGAGAACAAACGGAAAAGTTTTAGATGTTTCAGCAATTATGAAGTTTTTTCCGGAGGCGGAGGCTGTCTCTGTTTGGAATCCTGTTTAAAATGATGGGCCGTACTGCACAGATAAAGCAGAGAACTGCAGAGATATTACAACTGAATTTGGTTTCTCAAAATTTATCGAAAATAATATTATAATTTCAACAAAGAAGGCAGAAATATATTTTTCAATGTCTATTATTGCAGCCATATTTGGTCTATGTTTGGGGTTGGATGGAAGCATTAACTTGGACAAATCGAAACATGGATCAATTCTATTACGAAATTCCGAAAAATGTGAACGGCAATGCTTACATACGGATCTTAACCCTATCCTTCTTGAAGGACTCCCTCAAGAAGGATAGGGCTAAGATACGTAATTGCAAAACCATTCTCACCTGATAGCATTACGAAATAGGCTACCTGCATCTGTCGGAAAGGTGTCGGAAAGGTGTCGGACAGGTGCAGGCAGGCTATTTCGTAATGCTATCGGGTGAGAATGGTTTTGCAATTTGGATTTGCCCCCATTTACATAACGGTGCATCATCGTCGGGAGAGGATTCTACTGTAAGTAGTAAGTGTGTTGTTGTTCCACCATTTACTATTCTCATTTGTAGAGCCGACCTCATGCATGGAGAACAATCGTCAACAGACTCAGGGGGTACACGAAACTGGAAACATACGCTTGCACAAGCTTTTTAGCCCTGTTGGGACACCACCAGAAACTACAATTTTCTTAGTTTTCAGTTTTTTTAAACCAGATTCTGGGATACTGGGGGGAGGGGTGATGGACGACATGAAGAAACAGCTACGGCAGTAGGAGTAGTTTTGGGGAATAGACGTTCATATTATTCAATGTCTTTTCCGGTAGTTGTTAAGGAGGTCTACGACTGACGTTCGGTCCCCTCGGCTGACGATAATCACTCCTTCCAGCTCTTCGCTTTCTCTATGCCGGACCAACCCAGCCGCGATCTCAAGTTTCGGCGTACATTTAAATAAATATGTGAATTATATACACACCAAAACTTGGAGATATCGGAGAACAATTAGACGATATACGCGACCGTTTAAGTCAATTTTTGGGCATATTTGTCCAAAAATGGACTAAAATAGCCGTTGTTTTCGTTACAGTTCTCCGACGATCACAAGTTTTGGCGTACATTTAATTATATACATAATTTATACGCTCGCCAAAACTTGGGCATAGTTGAGAACAGTTTGACGAGATACCTGAACGTCTAAGTCCATTTTTCGACACATTTGTCCAAAATGGACTGAACTCTCTTGCAAAAGGGTTTGAATATGGTGACATTCCTACAATGGAACACGTTCGATCAATGAATGGATACAAATCTGTGATAGATCGGGATATGACCGACATGAATAAAAATAATAAGCATAATCAAAAATCAAAACCAATAATAAAAGGAGGTGAACAAGAAGCTATGAATTCATTAACTGGATATTCCTTTTGATGGCTATATGTAGACAGTGTTCAACATAATATTTTCCTGACGGACATAATTATTTACGGAAGTTGTTGAACTTTACTGCCGTAATCTCGTGATAACAAGTAGTATTTATCCAACGAAATAACATTTTGAGTTAGGTAGTCCGGCTGGTTCGAATCCTTCAAAACAAAACGTTGTAGATACTTTTTACCAAGCAGACTTCTTCACTCGTTTTTAAAATGTTTTAACCGCTTGCTGGTACCAGCACACCAGAACTACTACCACCACGTGATGGTGGTAGTTCTGGTGTGGCTGTGAAGAAGGATCTAATTAATGCAAATCATAATTCTAGCGTTGGTGTAAGAAAAAGTGGTGCTAATGGCAGTGGTGATTATCGCGAAACAGCGTCATCTATGGTTGAACGGGGGATGGCGGATGTTGAACCGCCGTTAGGAAGAGAGACAGGCCTCAATGTCGGTGAATACATGGCGCTGTGATATAGTTTGTTCCGGGACAAGTTGAATTACGCTACTTACTGTTATTTACAGTCAAATGAGTAATCAGTCTCAAAAGAGACAAAGCACCGTACAGTACTTCTGGATTAAAATTTAATTGTAAATTTTAATATTCATTTATTGCATACAGTGAAATGATTATTTAGTCTTAACATAGACAGTATACAGAGTATTCTTCTTTACATTTTCGTAATGTTTTGATATGTTTTTTCACAACGTCTACAATGGCAAGTGCAAACCGTCCCATTTACTTTTTGGACAGTAAAACGAAAAAATGGACAAAGTTACAACTGTAAAGTTGCAACGTATCTTTTGTAGATAACAACACCGAATACTGGGACACTGTATTTTCCAGTATTTTTACACTTCTAGTGTCTGCCTGCATGAATAACACTGCGTCGGCTGTTTTCGTTGTTCATTCCGAATTTCATCTTTTCAGTCATCTATTCATTCCCACCGGTCGTGGAACATTCTTTTTCAGTCTTCACCGTAAGTTTATCATACCTTCAAATTATATTAAAGTAACCTCTCTTCAATCTAATTATTGATAATATAGCATTTATCGACATAACACGCCCGACTCTTTTCAACATCTTTCATAACAGAACCTCATCGCAAAAAACGTGAAGCACAAAAAAGTTCCAAGTACTGGGAATTTCACTCGCTAAGTAAATCATTATATAGCTTCCCTACGGAGTGCCGTTCGTAGTTATTCCTTTTTAATCTGCGTGAAACGTATCTTCAATCATATCAACATTTCTAACACAGTCTCTTCGTACTTTAACTTCACAATTGAATCTTTAACGATTACCGGTATGAATTCCAATTGGATTTTCAACTATTCAAACTGCAGTTTTTGATTGAAGTCATCAAAGGGTCTCGAGACCCACGTACGTCTTACGCACCGCAGGAATAAATCGATGGAACAGTTTCATGACTGCGTATATGAAATGTGTATGTCATTACCCAGACAAAAATTACCCATACCAACAGAACTCGGTGGCCATGGAAACAGACTTGCTGTAGACAGAGCTACATGTCAGTGCAACTTATCTACCCTTGAAGACGATGAAGGTGTGTTGAAAACACAGAAATGTATGTTAAATGAAGAAATCAATGACAGTTATGACAAAGTTAGTTGCAATGAAACCAATGATTATAAAAAACGGAAATTTGTAGATGCCATAATACAGATAAATGGTGGATGTGGTTCGAAACTAGCACATGAAATTCATGCAAACAATATATTCTATATCTGACCACTTACCAAAAATTGCCCAACGATTTCCATCTTTTAATTCTATCAACGCGTTTAACAGATCCGAAATGTTCACATCTTTTAAGGAGGATGGTTTTGCAGAAAGGGTCATGAATGTATCGTCTGGAAAGCAGACAACGTGGTACGTTAGAAATGCAATTGAGCTTCTAAAACTTCAACTTTCTGCAGCACAAAAACTTCAATTGTACACATGCAAACAAAATAAATCACAGTTGCTAACACACCCAACGAATGCAAAGATCGTAACCTCCATTCAAAAGCAATGGAACTGTCCATAAAACCAATACTCGCTACATCTGTTATATGAAAAACAGAATGCGACGACGGAGAACAATTATTTCTGGGACTGCTTCAACTATACAGTGACAAATGCAAAACAACTTTTAAAACGGTCGCCCAAACTTTTTACCCACTTCATGAAAACCTTCTCAATTTCAACGAATGTTTCAGAAAAGAAAATATAACGTCAGGTAGTACACTACAGGCGTACTTTCTTGTAAATGTACAAACTGTTAATACAACAATTGGTATATCACCTTTCAGTGGCCGCGATTTACATATGGACATGTTACACAACAGTACCGGGGAGTGTATGCGACAGTTGTCAAGTGAAGCAATGGTGGGGATTTCAATGAGTACTGCAGATTTTGTACCTTTCAGTTTCCACCCAATAATTTGTTCGTGGGTAGCAGATATACCAGATGCAAAGGATTTACTTCAGTAAATCATGGAGTTGAAACCAATCGACTATGCCATCTATGCCTCGTGAAGGCGAGTGATATGGTACTGTCCACAGTCAACAAACTGAGATCAGCAGAACACACAAAACGTATATTTCAATCGGATAAAATAGATCAGAATGAAACATGTTTACAAGAGGATTCTTTATCACTGAAAGAAATGTCAATTGAGCCAAAGTATCCAGTGCTCTTAAACTTCAATAACGACAAAATACAAACCGAAATGGACATTTACAATATCTTTTACTTCCAGCCAATTCATGATCTTCATCTTGAGGTCTCCAAAATACTGAAGGAGTGTTTGTCTAGGCTTCTAGGCTGCACGGCATTTACAACTACAGAATTGTCTCAAGACGAATTTCCGAAGCCACTACGATCCTATCGTAAAATTATATGACGTAATTGAATTCCTTCTTGTCTGTGGTGCAGAAAAGTTCTAACCGTTACAGTCTTCAAGTTGATTTTGCAACCGACGGAGGTTCCGGAACACTGCAAGGTTTATTTACGGAAAAGGGAGTTGCAGAAATGTTAGAAGCTAAGGATTACATGTGTGTCTATCAGGTGTCTCCTTTCCTTGGAGCCATATGTGACAGACCCTGTGGACTAAGTTCATCACCACAAATAACATCATGTTCCACCGCCTATGTAGATATGACATCTCTTATATTTATAAGAAACCCTCATCCGACATTGAAAGCTTTAGACTTTCAAAAACTACGCACAACTATCTCATCTTTCAAACACAAGGCAGTTTTCACTATTTAAAAACTACAGCCCATCAGGCATGAACACAACAAAGTTCCATCTGGTGGACCACCTCTCAAATGATATAGAAATGATGAGATGTGTTTCATACGTGGATGTTGGACTGTACGAAGGAAGTCTTACAAATACGAAAGAAGCGTACTGCAGAACATCTAAACGGAAGTCTGTCAGCGTTGCTGAGACAGTTGACTAAATGGATCACCGCACATTCAAGGCTTGTAGAGAATCAAAACAAACACAAATTCAACAGGATTAAAGAAAGGACTGAAACCAGACAAGATATTATTGGCTGTATGGAAGGATGGTGCTGTGTGTTTGAACGACTCCTTACCCACAAATTTTCAGAAACTTCGATCAGCATGTCACTTTCGAGACCCTCCTCCATATGACCTTGGTGCAACTATGGATGCTGCACTGATTGGTCTGTATACTCGGGTTGGCACAGATTGTATAAGACAACTAACAACTTTGCTCCAGAAACAATTCAAACAAATGGATATATCGCCTAGTGAATTCGGACACATATCCTTGGAGTTCCCATCTTCCACATTCATTTCAGGCTGTGAGTTCCCAAGACTTTTGGATTGTAACATCTCTGGTACACATGTCTATGTCAAGAAATCGCCTTTCAGGGTAATGCAACAAATTGTGGCAAAGGATAAATTTTATTCTACCTCCGGGTCAAGATTAGATTCTATTATGATAAAAAGTGGAGAAGAAGGTGAAGAACCAGTCCCAGAGGGACACATGAATATTTGGTTTTCCAAAGCACTATCATTCATACGAATACCAACACATTTTAAAGATCGGAATTCATCATCAACCAAGCCCATGGGAGGTGACGATGGGAAAAAATAGATTTTTGGAGTTTTGTTTCGTGCAATATATGGACGTTATTGACAACTCAACTTTCATTCCATATGAAATCGATAAGGCACTTGATTTCATACGATTATCCTGGGGTAGAACAAGAGGAGAATCCGGTTTGTCGACATCAGAAAATGTGTATGGTCTCTGTCCGATTGATATTATCCCAGGAAAGATTCATATCGCACTTGAAGATACCGCTGTGGTCATTCTAGGAGGACACGTTTTGCGTCTCAAGGAATAGAAAACGTTTCGTGATCATGAAGATGGTTGTATTTCTCGTATATTTTATGTTAATCGGTTTTATCGTGAGAAAGGTCTGCAATACGAGCAAAACAACAGTTTTTAGGAGATAGTAGCAATGTAAATACATGTCTCTGAATGGGTATTTGCCTACATTTTTCAAAGTAACTTTGAAAATAAAGTCTATGAAATCAATATTACTTTCATTACCAGGTCTAGTATATTCAAAGTGACTTCAAAATCACGTCCTACGTTGTCAATGTTACATTGATTTTATACACTATGTTTTCGAAGTTACTTCGAAAATAAATAGTAGTCCATGTTATCAATGTAACATTGCAAATATACGAAGATACATCCACTAATAATTGAATATATTCAATATGACTTTGAATTTTTATTATGTTTTCAATATATATTTCGACAAAATACTATGTCAACGTCAGAATTTTCAATGTCACATTCAAGCTATTCGACGTATGTAGTGAAAATGCGAAGATTTTCAAAGCGAATTCGGATTTTCCGGGCATAATTGAACATAAATCAATACCGCAGTTTCCGTTTTCAATGTCACTTCGGAGTTTTCCAAAGTACATACTCCGAATCTGCAAGTTACGCTAATATGTCTTCGTAATAATTTTACAAAACAATGTCACTTCGCTTTTCAGGTCATATACATAGGTATATTGCAAGGTTTTTACCGAAAACACATGTGCATTCCCCCAATTCCACGGATGTCACTTCGGAAATGTTCACTGCTACTTAGTCAGAAGTAACAACGTTCAACTCAAAGTTCACCGAAAGTGCAGTTCAAATTAAGGCTAAGACACTTCGGTTTTTTCAGTAAACCGCAGTTCCCGAAGTACCGATGACCTTTCGTATCACTTCGTTTACTAATGATACAGACGCATCCAGCATAAATACAGCGGAATCGGTACGTGTCACGTACAGATCCAGCTTACCAGTGGTAACCACATTATCATACATCCCGTAACATCGTTTCTTGTATCTAATCTTACAAAAGGTTCATTTTCATTTACGTATAATTCAAATCATCTCCTTGTACCGCCCTGATCTGGTAATGTCGTAGATCCACGTGTACCACGAAATGCATTTTATCACCTTTCAATTTATCATGATAGGATTAACTGATGACAAAAAGGAATCAATCAAGGGCCACCGAAAAACACTGGAGCGGTTTCTAATTGAAGGATATTAAACATTAACAACTTTATTATCAGGAAATAAGTTGAAATGAAAATAAACCGGTCATAGATACAATTAATAATATCTATTTAGTGATACATGAGATGGGTGTTTGCCAACTCATGTATTCGGTAATATTTACAATACATATAAAAATAGTTATAACAATAACAATAAATAAGTTGATGAATCAAATGTTTTTCAACAAGTACTGCTTCCTCCAGAGGTTGTAATCTATACGATATTACTTTCACTTCAAAACCTCA
The DNA here is from genome assembly GCA_032358235.1 of Odonthalia washingtoniensis. Lineage (NCBI taxonomy): Eukaryota > Rhodophyta > Florideophyceae > Ceramiales > Rhodomelaceae > Odonthalia > Odonthalia washingtoniensis. The sequence goes on along the minus strand of JAULBU010014257.1, from coordinate 12,885 downwards.
ACTTGTGCAAGTAGTTTATATTATTCTATTAGTGATATTCTAAATTAGACAAATATGCACAGAGAAGAAAACATAGAGCTTCTATGAAAGAAACACAATTAGTACACACAGTACTGTCGATCAGTTCATAATTCAGCAAACATAACATGCATCGAATAGTATACTAATCTAGACTTTACAATGTTTCCTTTCATTCAAAAATACGGAAAACTTCCCCCATTGAAGCATCACATAAACCCAAACCAGTTTCAATTCCTCGTCTTTAACCCCAGATGAAGGCACGATACATGACTTCATCTTGAAAACTCCAAGTATGGGCATTCTCTTCTTTCGGCTGCGAAATTTTGGTTTTAGTGCAACAATCAGCTCAGATTCCGACATCTCTTTCACCCCAGACGTCACAGCTCCATCAATCCAGCCGTCGGTACCGCTCTCACTCTATTCTCCACCAGGATTTTCCCTGTCACACACCATGTCAGCACAGTATAAATGTTGAGACTGGACAGGATAATACAAATGTTGCCGGAAAACAGATTTTAGCCACTCTATGACGTAACATACATCAAATACATCAAAACAGAAACTGCTATAACGCCATATATTTTCTTTTCTTCTTTTTTAATTAATTTTCACAATACACACTGTAAAATATCGAAAAATTGGACTTAAAACTTTCCGCTTTTATTTAAAACCATCTCTTAATATAAAGCCGACAACGGATCTAGTTTAGACTACATCCTCTTACCCTTCCTATTGGAACCGTCACCATCAACTTTCACAGTCATCATCAATAAAAATGACGGATTGTCTTCAACGTTTCAATTGTGGCAACCGTTATATTAGATGACAACAATTCTACCTCAACTCAATCCCTCGACTTCCGACTCTACAAATGACTACAACCAAGAAAAGAGTACTACTGCATCAATTTGTTACTAAAATTAAGTGAATTACTGGGATTTGATTTAAACTATGCGTAAAAAACAGTGTGAAACTGAAATGCGATAAAACGCAATCGTGCGTCCAAACATTAAGCGCATAATTTGCATTCAGCACATTAAAAATTACAGAAAAAATCACGAAGATGACAATGATGACCCCGTAGTATCTACAAGCACAGATACAAACAACGACAACGAAGAAGAAGATGCACGAATTAACAACAATGAAAACCACGTGGCACTATAGGCGACTATTAAAATTGTATGAATTTGCTTTATTGAAGTCTTGTTTACATATTTTCCTCATGAAGTTGAAGCATTTATAACATTCTCTTCACTAGGACGGAAAGAATTCCGTTGCGGCGTATTCGAAAATTTACTAAAAGTGCAGCAACAATGTAGATAATCAGAATTATGGTGTATTCAAATGGTCTAAGTGTAAAAAGCAGACAAAAGCTGTTCCTCGCCAGACCTACAGACCACTCATTTATAATTAACTGTTTTCGGAGGTCTCGGACCACAAAGTTTCAGGACTGATTATTTTTGAAAGATGTTATGATTTTACCACCATCCGCTGGAAACCCATATCTGCTTCAGCAAATTCATTTCCTGTAAAGTGGGAAGCAGGGTGTCTAAATAGTGCACATTAGTTATACAGAGAGCGATAATGTGAGGATCCAATTAAAGTAATGTCTAGTAGAAAAATGAGACCGAAGACATCGATCAATAATAATACGGCAAATTAAGGGATTTGATGGTGACCATCAAATAGATCTTCTTGTACATATTTGTCACATGATTGAAAAAGATTACTTTTCGTTCCATCTACAAATGATACACAACCAGAAAACCCGTAGACTAAACCTTTTATTACGTCAATGCATCACGTTCTTCTGCAGATGGCCATCTGATGCAGGCATCAGAGTTAATATTCAAAGTACTAATCAATGCACAACCCACGTGTCGACATAGTTTGATACAGTTCCAGTACTGAGTAGAAATTTATGAGCCGTGTTAAAACTTCCAGCTCCACTCTCATCACCAGCTTTGGAATAATTCATAAAATTAAACAGCATAACTTCGTCAGGCACTGCAAGCTTTCGACTAAATTTAAATTGATGCTCCATTTCGCTGAGATAGTTAGGAGGATCCATTGGTCGTGTGGGTTATTAACGACACATCACAAACAAAAAAATCATCCAATCCATCCGTTTACATACCAATAGTGCTGTTGAAAATCAACGGATTGTGATGATATCGAATTATACTCTGCAATTCTTCGTCCGTTATTACACAGCCTTGCTCACCTCTGCGTCACCACGGACATAATGTTTTCCATCCTCGTCCTCCCATCCCTACTGTTCTCCTCTATTTAATCGCTATTAATGAATCATATCTCCTTGAAGTACACTGAATAATTCAGCGCCTTTCTGTTGAATATAGTTGTAGGCGGTCATAGTGGCTGTGGCCTTCATGTCCTTATCCATGATGAAGTTTGCGCTTGTTTATCTCTTGTAGATCGGACATCACCTTCATCTCAGTAAACGACCCAACTATCATTTATCGCTTTAAGCATAGTAAAAATATCACACACGTGTTATTAAATCCAATCAATCTAAAATACCTGAGAATACTTTTTCAGGGAAGAAAATTCCTGAAAACATTTTCAAGACGCCTTTTCTGAAAACTTTTCAGACAACCTTAATTAAAATCCACTAATTAATTGATATATAACAAAAAGGTACCATTCAGCACGAGTACTAGTACGAGTCGTACTGGAACGTGTAAACTGAAATCAAAACAATTGGTCAATTATTCATACTAGTCGCACCTGTATTCTGGAAAATGATCCCCAGTACGATTGAATTGGATTGCGACAAAGTTACACACAATACACATCAATCAGTTCATAGATGAATGATCTGTTTGTAATGACAGAGTGCCTAAAACGTACGTAGAATACGCATACAGCTTCTAACCAAATTGAATATAACAGGGCGAGCGAAACCCGATCGTCGCATCTCACCCAGTGAACTACATCATCCATAGATGTCCACATCTTCGTCACTTGAGAAGATGCGGAACGATAGATGTTGACTGTTGGCTGCTTTGACGTCACTTGAGCATAGACAGGACGACATTCTGGCTATTCTTGGGGTTGAGGCTAATTTGACTATTGGATGCATTCATATCACTTGGGAAAGGGAGACGAAAAGTATGACTACTTTTGGGGCTCACGGTGATTTCATACTAACGCCTACATAGTGGTGGATGTGCTGTATGGATCGGCTGTGGTACAGGAGGTGATACGGGATGGTATCGAGACAGCCACATAGGAAAGGACTGACACATTTGTAGCAGGATAAATAATATGATACAGAATGTGTCTTTTCCGAGAAGCGCTTCTTATCTGTTTAACAGTGGAGAAAGAAAATAGTATTATATTTTAATTATGACAATAATATATTCGTGTCGACTGTACTAAATTCGTGTAGAAAAATGTAAACTGTATCAAAACGTGTATGTATTTGAGTGTTTAGGTCATGTGCTAAATGTTCCCGGAGGGGCCATGATCCCTTCCGATTCTATAAATTTGATACCACAATTTGTGTAAAAGTTACACAAATGTTCGTATAAATTTGCGTATTTGTATTTTCAGGAACAACCCATTTTACAACTGCTTAAAAGTCTGGAGATTAAATTGACCAGAAGCAACCACTAACTTCATCATACAACGAGTAACAATGAAGCTTCAACACAAAGGTCTTGTTCAAGAGGACTTCGCCGCTATTAACTGCGGGAAGAATTTAGTAGGTTGATGGATGCGGCATGTTTATCCATAAAATGGTAGAAAAGAAGTTCCACCGCTACTTTCCATTAGATGATAGATCCAAGTGCATCACTGCTAGGGCAGCCCAAAAACTTACTACAGTCAAAAATACAGGAAAAGAAGCAGATAAAACTATAGGCAAATGGAAGGAATCAGGAGAAGAGATCCTAGCACAAAGCTATGTCATTCGCTGTCTGGTACCAGAAACGGTGCAGTCTCTACAAGAAATATATAAAACAAACAATAATGGTATATGATGGATTTCATTGGTTGGTCAATTCCATTCTAAACATAAACATACTCTTAGAGAAATACATTAACAATTAATAAATACAAAGAAAGCTTTGTGTCGTACAAAGGAAGAGTCCAACAGCTAACAAAGCGGTTGATTGTAATGGATAATAGTGTCCCGGGCAAAAAAAATTGGTAATTCTTATGAACCGTTTATTATATGTGTATAAATCTAGTACCAGAATGATAATCTGTCATTTGAAAAGTCACCCTATCACTAAATTAAAACAAAGATTCAGGGACTTGCTCGAGAAGATGTAGGGAATTCTACAGTCCAAATCCAATTCCATCGTAGAAGTGGAATTCCGTCAGCTGTACTCTCAACCGTAGAAAAAAAATATGGTAATAGGGGAGGGGAACTACAAAGAAACAATTCAAATGGAAATGGTGCTGGTGCCAGAAAACTGGGCACATGATACATGAGTTTCAGATAAAAAGTCAACAAAGTGAGTCTAAACACAGATGAAAATAATGCACAAGAAAAGGACGAACTTTGAATTTGTGGTACATGATGATGAATTTTCCATTTTAAGTAAAGACGATCCCGAATAAAGAGATGATCCCTGGATTATTTATTCAGGAACATCTCACCACTACACTGGCAATGAACACCACATTCATTACGGTCAGAAACCGTCACAATCTGCCGTCGTTACCACTCCATGATGGATTGGTAACAACGGCAGGATCTGAGAAGCTCAAGATCATGGCACAAGTTCAAAATTAAACTTACAGTAAGGTAAAACGTGTTCCCAAAATAGTTAGAAAACTTCTATCAGTCTATTAGTCGATCGATTGAGCAATGACTCTGAAGTTAGCCGAACATTTAAAGGGAGAAACGTATGATATCACGTAATGAAACAGGGATCAAACGAAGGTATCAAATGAAGGGAAAACCTATACAGGACCCAGGAAGCATAAAAATAATCGGTGGTAATCGTTGAAAAAAAAGACGGAACCAGTGTCAGATACCTAAATTACCGAAGACTGGGAAAACGAAGATAATGAATATGATGACGAATATCCAAGAGCAATAAAATATGACCACATACGCTAAGACATTTATCCGCCAGCGGTCTGAGACACTTGAGCCTACTGGGGATGCTGAAAATGACGAAGAATGAATTGAAAAGGCGTCTCATTTTCTGCGGTGCTCACAAGGAAAATCCCACACGAGTGCATACATAAAGTGCCCCATGAAGTGAAATTTCAGGACACATTAACTAGGTCAGCCCGTTCTCGTGTCCATACGCATTATGCCCACCCCCTATACGAAATATAAAATGCATAAAATAGATGATATTGAACAATATGTTTCGTTCATACGAAACAAAAGCCACTAAAAGCCAACGTTCGCTCGTTCACATGGACCAGACAACCGAGTATGGTTCGACTGAATTTATTTTTAAATAAAAACGGTATATATTATGTGATAACGGGAGGGTGAATTCATGCCCAGATGCACGTAACATAGCGCACGAACTGGGCGATGATGGAGATGGGAAGAACTATGCTTCTAGATGAATTTTGGGTCAAATATTGGTTGGGACATTCAGTTCTATATGCGACAACCATAAGTAATAAATGCACAACTTTCACGTTGAAAAATATGGAAACCCCGTACCATCGTTTTGACAATAGAAACGCATACCTAAAGGTATCCAAACAATTTAGATGTACTGCCCTAATATATATTCCATTACAAAACCTGTCAAAGTTAGATGGCACAGCGTAACGTGGTACATTGATAGAGACTGCATAGGATCACTGTGCTACAAGGTATACTTCCACTCAACAAAGAACATATTACATGTCCGGGATGTCTCATTAATTTAGAATACGGATTAGTAGTTGTTTTCTAATTACGTGAGAACTGTTTTCCTAGAAAAGGCTATCGATCACTAAAGAAATACACATCAACTCCAACATAATCTCAAACAAAGGCCACCCCTAAAATCCAATTCATGAAGCCCAAAGATAAGAACTTAAAACCACTCGTCGTGCCACGTATGATACAGTAAAATGATGACTTAAAATGAGTTATAGCTGTTGATGACTTCAATTATGAAAGGGATCATAATATTATTTATCTTGTTAATAATTTTACCGATGATGATGCTCCTGTTTAAAATACCAGGGGTGCAGAGAATCACTGCGCAATAAATTGCAGTGATACTAATGTCGATATAGGTTAAACTGCTAATTGTTAATGACTTCCTCGTTAACAAAAATACTGGTAATAAAATTTCAGTACTTGGGGATGTTCCAAAATTGAAGAAGACAATTGGAACACCACATGATTCCAAGAACAAAGTGAAGGCAATTTTATACCAACAACCGCAGCTTTGCATGCAAACGATAGTTGAACAACTGAATCGCACACTGATTTCTTCCACGCAAATGAAACGAAAATTCAGTTACGGGTTGATAATAGTAATAAGTTCCGATAAAGGAAGCAGTACTAATCCCCAATAAAGTTACAAATAGAGCAGAAACACCATCGACGTATAAGGAATAAATCTCAACTAACCATGGCAATTAATAGAATGAATCATGAAACGAAGAAATCAATCGGTAAGGAAGTTGAAAGTACACAAGTTGGAGTAGACGCCGTAAAATTGAAAGCACATCTAAACTAGATGGTTGCATAAACTAAAGGAGGATGAATGTGGAAACGAATCCAAATTCAATGCCAGGTGGGTGGTGCAGGGGTACATGCAGACGTATGGTATAGATTAAGACCTCACGTATGCGTATGTATCCATAATGTAGGTAATGAGGTTGCTGTTTTCATTGGAAGTAAAATTTAAATTGAACATACACCAAATGGATGTAAGTACTGTATTCTTAAACGCGGTATTAAATGATGTTATCGGCGTAAATCAGTCAGAAGGATCATCATCGTATGATACGAACACCGGATAAAGTCGTTGTTGTTTATCAAAACCTTATTTTGTCCCAAGCAGGCATTCGCCATGTGTAATAAGACCTTAGTTCAATTTTTTAATGGTACATGTGGCATGAGTTCAGATGATACCGACTGCTGCTTGTACACCAGGTATAAAAATTGGGAGGGCTTCGGAATGCAGTCCCAGTCTCGATAAATCCACATTATTACACGGCAAGTTTTCTCGCTTTTTTCTTCAATGTACTCCGAAAAACATCGGTTCTCTCCCTTCCTAATTGCAACGTTACCGTCGAGAAAAGTTTTGTGTCGGTATGGTTGACAATGGATAGAGGCCATGAGGAAAGTCTCGAAACACTCACCGCCTGTCACTTTCTGGCAACGGGATCGTCCCTGATTGACCTTTCGCAACATTAGTAATAAAGACGTGCCGAGCAATACCGTTTCTTTGTCTGCCTCCAGGGCCAATGAATGGCAACGTCAAGGGTTGTCGCAAGAGCTCAATTGTGTCCTAGCTCATCTCTCTGTATTGGTTCTGATTGGTGGTGAGTTTACGTCGAATTGAAACCGAATAGGGGCGCACACCGAGCAAGTGTTGCTCAGCATACCGCTGGAGCTTCAGCTGGTGCACTTCGGCTGTGTTAAAGACAATATAAGCATGGATTCCCTCTACTTTGACCGTTTTACCAAGACTACCGCTGCGTCAGTCTGGATTTTCGACCCTATAAGACGCGCTTACATTCCATATCCTTCCTCTCTGTGGTCCCTTCCGCCGCAGAGCCGTCGGTGTCGGGTTCTATGTTTCGTCGCTGTACAGACTTGCTTATGCGCATGAAACAACAAGAGCAATAATAAATTGTGAGGGCGGGTCACAGGAGACGGTAGATGAAGAGTACGATGAGTGGGACTTTCACTGCAATGTAGCCGTGTAATTGCGGTTTAGATCGAGCGACTATGTGTTGGTGTAGCACTGGATTAACCGCGGTATGGCTCTATGGAGAAACAAATGGACCGTAAACAAGTGCGTACTGTAACGGTAAGTGGTGTATTCCATGGGCCAAAAGCTCCCAAAAAGGGACCCGATTTATCACGACCTTGTGTCTCTATCACACTTGCAATAATACTGCCCGGATATTGGACAGACGTACTGTACGTCGCATTTAACGACGACCGTCGGAGACGTTTTGAATATTAAGCGGCGGTTCTACTTGCTCATCTGGTTACCATACGAGTAGCTAATCATTCGATTTCAACAAAAAATTATTCCCAAAGAAACAATTCCCCGTGCAGCAATACGGCGGTCCGACGCACTAATCTTCTACAACCTTCTTGACTAGACCAAACATGTCACCCACCTGACCCTCAACTTGGTGCAGCTTCGCAGGTGAAAACCAAACAACCTCGACAACCTCAACAACCGCCTTCGTTAAATTATTCGCAAATTCCCTCCGCACGAAACCCGACTAAAGGTCCTGGTTCTCTCGCACCCTCCCAACCCTGCTCCCTCTTCTCCTTCATCTCCTAAACCGCATCCCATACCGCCGTTTCTTACCCTTCGAACCCGCTCAACTTTCAGTGATCGATTCAATCATCAGCACCACCCTCTGGCGTGTGCTACCGGATTCCGTTGCTGCGGCTGCGGGAACCACTTCATCCAATGTAGGCCTCCCGACTCTCTAGTTCCGCTCTGCACAGCAAATACATGGACTAGCGCACGGTCTAGGCTCACCAGCTGCTCATGGAGTGCGGGATCGTCAGTCCTCCGCCGACCACTACTCGATGCGATTCGTAGGACAGTGACAACTGGGAAACCCCCATCGTGTGCCACAATCTAACCGTGACAGCGACGGCGAGTCGGACTACTCCGAGGGTTCATCAGCTGCAGAAACATCTCCCCAACTTTCTCGAGCGCAAGACCCGGGCCAGTTTGACGCGTTCATCCCGGAATGGTATGAGCGAAACTGGGGCGCGGTGTCAAACCGAATTTTCTCATCCCTTCCTGCTCCCCCCGGCCTACCCAGTGTCGTTGGAACCTGAACAGCTCTTCCATGAGAGAGCCTTATACAACAAACCGGGGACCAGGGTCTCGCGGCGATTTCTGGCCTCTACTAATTCGGCATCTACGAGCTCCTCGTCCGCCGGTATTAAATCCTCTGTACTAAGCAAGGGATCAATTCGAGCGCCGACACGGCTGTTCTTCAGTCCTTCCTCAAAGCCCCGCTCGGTCTCACCCATTGGGATGACCAAGCCCACCAAATTGAGAAAAGGCAGCCATCACGGCCGCTGCTAATTTCTCCTCCAAAACACGACGTTCCACTCCCGTCTCTAGTGTATGAGGCGTTCTCTCTGCATCTTGCAGGCGTGGCGGGCATTCCGGTGGATACAATGGCTCCTATAATCCCCATGGCTGTCGGGTTTCTGCCAACTACAACTACGGAAACACTCGCGGATCGGGATCTGGCGGCCATGAACTTCGCGGCCATCGGGGGTGACGGTTCCTCCGTTCGTGACAGTCGAGCTCGCTAACACACATTGGAGCGAGATTGGAGCATCCCCGTGGCTGGTGAGACAAATACTAAATAGGTGGCAGCTTCCGTGGCTCCATAATTCACGACGTCAGAGTCGCCACAACTACAATTTTTCAGCTTTTCATCAACGATTCTCATGCACAGCGATCGAACTCTAGATGCGCATGGTCTATGCACGGAAGTCCACGGTGGCGGAGGCACAGTATCTCAGAGTCTCGGGGAAGTTGTCCCTTTCGTTCGTCGCTGACGCAGGGGAAGGAACGCCTAGTGGTGTATTATGCCATTTTCAACGAGGCCCTTCAAGGCCGGTCTTTCAGGATTGATCAATTGACCTACTTGTCACCGGTTCTTCGCCGAGACGACTCCCATTTCAAGACCTATCTGAAGAACGACTACTACCACCTATTGTTTTGCCGCCAAGATCAGCTTCTCTTGTCCTTCGACGTCTTTGGCACCATCTTCATCCCCCTGTGCCCGAATTGCGGCCTCAAGGTAGCGCCGTGGGTATTCATCAAGGAGATGAAACATTTCTTCCGCCACCTCCGGACTCAGGGACACCGCGTTTTCGTTTTCCTCGACGACTTGTTCGGTTCGGCACTTCCTTCATCGGTGATCACGCCTCCCCACGCCACACGTGGAAATGCATGTCCGTTCTTTTCCATCGGCTGGAACTGTAGCTCCATCAGACGAAGACCAACTTCTCCGGTACAACTCGACTGAAGATCCTTGTAATGGTCTATACAAGCTCTCAACAATTCCTCCCCAGCCCGGCCAAGCTACAAAAAGTCACCCCAGCGGTGCGTCATCTTTGCTATCACGCTTCCACGCACCACCGCCATCTACCTCATAAATCTATCCAGGGCTTTGCCAGTTTGCCGAACCCCGTGTCGGCATCCGTCATCGACTCCCGACTTCGTCTGCCCAAATTTTTTAACGTTCTCCTTCCCACTCCCCATCTGCAACATTCCTCCCCCATTACGCTCATGACAGGGACTTTCAGGTCTTCCACCGACTAACGGTCGCGCGCTGGGCTTTTATCCCATGCAGCTATGCGAGACTTGGTGTGGTGGTCTAATCTCTCCCGCAACGAGCACGTGGGTCGCAGTATCTGGCCGATACCGTCCACGTATCTCGTCACGGACCCCAGCATGAGAGTTTGGGGCGGCATTGGGAACAAATCGTGTCGGTCTCCGGATTCTTTCCGGAGCGCCAAGACGGTCCGCACATCATCTATTTGGAAGTTGTCACGGCTTTATTCGCGCTGCGACACTTATTCAAACATGAGCGGAACCGGCACGTTCAATTGTTCTCGGATTAGATGGTAACGGTGCACTTGGTGCAAAACTTGACCTCCTGGTCTCCTCACATCTTAGCTAACTAAATTGAGGAAGTTGGGCATTCTTTGCGAGAAACGCGTAATATCAATTTCAATCGACATTTTTCATTCGATATCTGCGGTCGGTTTTAAACTTTTGGGCCAACTGGCTCATTCATCGCCACAACGCAATCGCTTGGCCACTTCTAACCATGGCATTCCGTCTCCTTCTCGAGATTTTCCACCTAGTACACATGCATGTCGTAGACGGGTACGGATATCACGACTGTTTTCCATCTTGTGGCACCCCCTCGTCCTTCCACGTCCTTCCTTGCCTCCAGTGTGGGGTTGACGCCTCTTCGAGCACAAAAACGGACTCATGGTTGCGCCTGTGTGGCCCTCCCAACCATGTATCATCTACGCGGAGCGAGATCCGGAGCTTTACCATCTACTATCATCACTCACGCCGCTGTGGCCGACCATTTTGTTCGCGTATGGGACATTGAGTGGCATCGGGATGGTACCAACTACTTTGGAACCGGACTAGGTTTTGCGGAAGCCATCAACTTGTTGAGGCTGGTTCAATCCATGCCAGCCAGTTATTAGCGACACTTGGAGGCCTTTGTACAATTCTGCTATAAGGCCTAGCGGCACCCGCTCTCTGTCACTGACTGCACCATGTGTCGCTACCTTGCGTATCTTTTTGACTCCGGTAATGTCGGTGGCCAATCCATTCGTCCATACACGGCGGCGATTGCATCTCAGCATCGTCTTTACGAGCTTCAAGATCTCAATGAATCTCAACTCGTGACGGTGGTCAATGTGAGATACCAAAGACATGGATTCTCAGCTCTCTCGTAAATATCCACCCGAACGTAGTGCGCCGATGCCGGCGTACTTTGCTCTTTCCGATCTTAAACGGGCTCTGGCCTCTCCACCTCTCTTACTGGTTGAATTTGGTTTGATCGCGCCGGACTTTCAACTAGACTGCAGACCCGCCGGTTTACTAAGTCTACGGTGGGCTGATGTTCGTATCAATATAAATAAATCGAGAACGTCAGGGGGTTAGTACAATAATATCAAATCAAATGTAGTTTAATCAGGATGTATTCAAACAGTAAACATAAAAACGCAATCAAAATATGTGTCGTAGACTCTCCAAATATAAGAAAAAATCAATACTATGTGACGCAGGCACTCAATCATTCAGTTCAGTTGGTGCAGATGTGTTCAGTCGAGTTTGCTCTTACCAGTTCGTTCTTCTTGCTTCTTGCTTTTCTACATCTATTCTGTTCTGCAGTACAGTATTTATAGACCTTGCATGGTCTATAAAACATGTAATCATATAATTATTTCCTGTATTCTCGTAACCAATCAAGGTATTTCTTTTGGGTTCTCTTTGTCCAAATAATATTTAATCCTTCCATTATTGTTTTGACTCTCTCTTTCAAAACAACAAGCAATAATGCTATCATTGTTTGGACTCTCTCTCTGTCCAAACAACAAGTAGTAATTCAAATTACGTGAACTCTCATAGTCCTAATAGTTCAACTATTTCTTCTAGATATTCACCAACAACCGTAATGTATAAAATCATTCAATCTTTCTGCATTATCTCAAAATAATATCATATTATTCATAATCAATGGCTCATAATCAATGGCTCCGACGGTCAAATTCAGATCAGAACCTTAAAGGTTGGAGGCGGGGATGGTCAACCGCATGGCCATACGCCTCCCTTGGATCAATTCTGGGTACCTCATGTCGCAACTGCTACGCAAGCTGGTGGCGCGATGTGCTTCCGACATAGACTGGCTCTTCCCGTCTTCGCAACTGCGGCCTGGTCCCCCAGCCAAGTCGATGTCGGTCTATGCGGAGTGGGGGGCTGGCCTCAGCTTACTCGGCCGGTATAACGACTTCAGGTCGTAGGTTTTTTAGATATGATGAAAAAAGGATAATGTGGTGAAAATCTGTTTTTCAAGTTTCCTCAATAAGCTGCCCGCCGCTTAGTTATATACCAAGCGGCCGGCAGTGAAAGAAAAGCACTGTAAACTGTAATTTGATACTGAATAAAA
>JAULBU010014256.1:0-44423 GCA_032358235.1 Odonthalia washingtoniensis | reverse complement strand
AATTGTTGTAGTATTGTGTGGAGCTGATTCGGATTTTTACCGACAGTTGCGGTGATAAGAAGAGTATAGAACACCTCGTCTTTGACGGCTAGTATAATGCAATCTCTTAGAACCAACGGAGAATGATAATCATCATCAAGAGGTGTTTACAGGTCACGGGCTCCTTGAAATAGTAGATCAAAAATTTCGGAGTTAGACTTTGAACCGTTCTTTGATTTAATATCCTTAAATCAAAGAGAATTTCATTCAGTGGTGTATGGTTTCCTGTCGTCTGGGGACATGAAGTTTGATTGAAGTAGATTGAAAGCTTCATCTACAGTTCTGACATTTGAAATAACCTGATACAATAAATAACGAAGGGCTTCGTCACGAAACATAATACGAAATGTAGATAATCTTTGTTCATCTGGAACGTCGAATGCATCAGAGTCTTGTAAGAGGCGGCCTTTTTCGAAAGAAATTATTGGTCCATCTAAGTTTCAGCATACTGGTCTTCTTTAAAGCGAGGGATTTTGAGAACATCTCTTTTTGCATGATTTTTGGAATTGAACTGGTAGTTTGAAGGGGTATAATAAGAGTCTCTTTTAGTTTGATTATTAGATGATGAAATTGCTGGATTTGTAATATCTAAAATACGCTGTTGAATACTGTCACAAGATCCACCGCCACAGGGCAGGCCAGAATTTTCTAAATGATCCCGCAATTTGCAGCTTACTGCATTAGTTACACCCCTTAAATTATCTGTAGTAATATCCTCTTTGTGCTGAACTAATAAACCATAATTTTTCAATTTGTCTGTAACACTATCAATTATAAATGATCCCACTTCTCTATCATGGAATTCTGAAGATTCCATTACTTAAAAATAATTTTGAAAGTGTCAGAAAATTCAAGATATAATCTCAATACAACCAAGTACCGCAATACACTTTACCAACAATAGAACACCCCGTTCGGCAGTGCCTCCCCGTTGACGTGTGTTAACAGTTCTGGTGCTGAAACCATATCTTCTAGAGGTTCACGCTCAGCAGCATCAGAAGGTGTTGCACATATATACGCACGGTATGGTAAGAATGTGACAGTTATGAATTATTCACAAATAACAAATCATGCCTCGTAAGCGAAAAGGTATTGGTCAAATGGAAACACGCACTGTAAATCTAATGAAAAAATACACGTGCTACAGTGAGCGATCATTTGAAGACGTAAAGAGCGTCAAGATTTGTGTATACAGTAATAAGAAATGATGCGTATAATTTGTGTATACTGTACTCGGCAGACCTAGGAATGAATGAACGACCTCATACAGTTGTATGATCGTATATCCATGCTAAATCATTTTACTTACAGTACAGTACACATGAGATTAATACTAGTATTTAACAAGTGTCATTGTTACTGTTCTTTCACGGTTACATTAATTCTAATTAATGTTTCATTGTGGAGGATAATTTGGGTACATATAGGCAATAAAGAAATCCACCTTGAAGACGACGTAAGAAAGAACACAATAAAAAGGCACCGGATCATGTTTTAAATCAGAAAAAGGAAGCGAACTTCTGCGACCGAACTAAGGACAGTTCATAGACAGAGGCATAAGTTCGCACACTTACGCTTGCAGATATGTACATACTAAGATCTGAATTTGTTTTGTATTAATTCTAACTACACAAGATTACTTAGGCTAATAAACGAACTGACTGCCTCAAATCACTATAATTATAATTAGCTTGGAAAAAGCTTAGAAAGGCTCGAGACTAAATTCGAGGCACACGAGCGTGAAGCGTATCGTAAAAAAGAGAAACTTTAGTTCATTGCGATGGACGCGATGGAATCAATGATAGGGATTGCGAAATTGGAGCAATTGGTGGCACCACTAACTGTTGTGACTGATTTTATTATATTCTGCCCTTTGGCCCTCTATCTAGTGCTAGATATAGTATGTGTATATTGTCTCCTTGTTGGATCTCTGTGGTCGATAAGTGTCCCAAATCGTACCTGAATAATTCTTCCTATTACGTACATACAATGATGTACATGTGATATACACATCCTACCCTCTGCGTAATCCCAGCTGTTGTTACTGACTTATCTATCGACTTAACACACTAATTAGTTCGTATTGTCCCAGTCCTGGTATCGAGACTAGTTGCTAATTAGTACCAATTAGCAGGGAAATCGTAGCTCGTTTTATGCTAAGAAACTTTCAATGTTCGTGAATCAATGGTCGCTGTCCTAGTTGAACCTGGATCAGGTTTGGTTGGCAAGATTACCGGTTTTGTAAAGCTTTCGCTTCGACGATGTTTCGTTCTTTATTAATTGTTAATCTCTTTCATTACAGCTAGCAATCGAGATCTCTATCACATAAGTAGCCTGTGAGTTTGGTCATGTTATTGTCTGAAATGGATAAACGTGTAGTATTAATGTTGTCGATCGACTGTCTACTAATTGTCCGCCAACTGTGTGAAGTAAATATGTAAATAGTGCTGACAAATAATTTCCTCTCAAAGTTCCTCCCTCCTTCTAGGTCCCCCTTTTTGAGGATAAATCCCTCTCTGTCTATCTCCCTTTACCCTATCGTGTTCGTCAGGTTTTGGTGTCCCTCTGTAAGTAAATATCACCCTTTGTGTGTTCTCCTTTGAAGCCGGGTCTGTTCCGATCTGGTTACTCAGTATCCCCTGCTGGCACAACGTGTTGCGTTAAGGGGATGGGTTTTAGAGGGAAGGGATACATAGCCTCCGAACCTGTTCTCGCATTCGGGCCACTTACCGCCGCCGAGAACGCTGACAGAGGGTGGATTGTCTAGCCTCTAACATTTATCCTAGGACTAATGTGGTGGCGTCATTTTTTAAGTCTGATCCCCTTGGTCGTATGAAGCGCGGTGAAGTCTTTTGTTACTGCCGATGGTTAACTTTATTTGAATTTGTGCATGAGTGTTTTTCCATTTTCGTTCATTTGACAAAGATCTGCTCTTTTGTACCCTCCTGGACTCGAGCAGTGGTTAGACACGTGTAGATTTCACTATTGTGTTCTGAAGTCGGATTGATGTCTTTTCTTTCCCCAAGGTGTGTCCACGTGTCATCATGTATGCTACATTATTGTTTCATAATCCTATATGTCATTGTTATTCGTTTTGTTCTTTTCATCGCCTTGTGTACGTCATTGTTATGCCCTTTTACTTTATTGTTTTCTTCCTTCGTTCTGGAAATGGTTATGATCGCATATTGTTTTCGTCGTGTTTCCTCCACCTATGTTATCTTGCAGGTTTTACTATCTGCCTATTGCATGCATAGTGTGTTTCTTTTTGGCCTAACATGCCGAGATGGATTTCCATGCTATATAGTTTCTGCCGCAGTCTCTTTTCGTTCTACTGGATTACCATGCCTTGATGGCCTTCCACGTCATTATGCTTTCCTCATCCTCCAGTAGACACACAAATCTTTACGTTAATTATATAGATAATTCACAAATAGTGATATCTCAATGTGTCACTTGTCAACGTGTATAAGTGTCTTTTCTTTTTATATCCATACCTTGACTCTGTATGATATTATTTGCGTCATCTGGTGTATTCAAACAATCAAAGTTGAAATAGTATTATAAGGTTTTGTTTCCTCCCTCCTGATGTTATCGTCCCCTTTACCCTGTTGTAAAAAGTTGTATTGTCATCTTAACACTAACCCACGCAGAATTATCATCCTTTGGTATCGAGAACATTAGACGTTTCATGATCAAACGCGTAACGTGCGAAAGAACGCTAAAACATCGTGATCAACAAGAAGGAACAACCTACGGGCCTGTTTCACTTCGTTTTCAATCAAACAGGATTTGCTCGAAGATTTGGATGACCTAAGTCAGCTAGGAGAACACGACGATAATTTAGACAGAACCACAGAGAAGACACTACATTACTGGCTAGAAAATCAGCACATAAGAGCAAAAAAGACGACTTGGAGTCCGGATTCTGTAGATAGACTAGTTGGAAAGAACTTTCGCATCCGGATAGGAGAAAAGGAAGCGGAGCAGCGCGCCCTAGTTTTATTTTTGGACTAAACCACTTCAATTCTAATGATTTATTGTGGGTAATCGAGGAAAAAACTGAAAGAGATATAGGCCATATTACGAACGCATTGAGACCAGTTTCCCTACAAAAAGGGGTGAAAGAAGATATGGCATTTGCAAGTGCTAACCTGAAGAAAGACTGGAAACGTTTTTCAAACATGTTTCACTTAGAGAATTACATTGCGGCGAGTTATAAGAAGAGCCGATAAACAAAAAAGGTCCGATGAACATCACCACCTATACTAAAAAATATAAAGATAATAGCATAAAACCACCGAATGTTATGGTGCAGAAACGTAGTAGTAGTGACAAGGTTCATAAAAGGAGCAAACAAATACCAGATTTCTGGATCCCGAAGTGCGGTAGAAAGAATTATTTAAAACACTATCCGAATACCTCCATTTGAGAGAGGACGGGACGTTACGATAAAAAGGCTGAAGAACGACGACAGGGTGGAGAGAAAAGTCAAACAAGGGATGAGACAAGACACGGTATAGAGAGAAGGTATGCGGTCAAATTAATAAAGACGAATGCACCAGAGGGACGCTTAGAAGTCGAGTGTTGAGATGGAGTAAAACACATGGCTCTGCCAGATATAGGCTTTGATGATAATGTGTTTCCAGCATCTTTATTATAAGAACTAGATAAAAAAGGTATGCTCATCCCAATCCATACTCTCAATGAACCGATCAGAATATTGGTGGCAGTACAAGGGGATGGTATGACAGTAGAGATAAAGAGACAAGCAACGATCACAGTGGTTGAAACTTTCAGTTGGGCCGCTAAAACTTCGCAATGTCCTTTGGTTAGTTTCGGAAAATGAAATAGATGAAGTACTCTTAGGCCACACACTCATGAAATCGTTGAGACTAGATGCTACAGGACACCTGGAGGCAGTGAACAATGACTTGATACCATGGTTTTCTCTAATGTACGACTACCGAGTAGAGCCGGAGGAATATTTCCAAGAGTCATATTAACGTCAGAAAGCGACATAAAGGTAGAGACTTCGATGGCGAGGTAGGAAATCGGGTGCCTAAAAAGTTGGATGAGTAAATAATGGTGAATCAGAAGACCAAGATCCAATTGACGACGGAAAGCTTCTACGACAACCCTCAGAGGAGGAGGATATACAGGTCGTGGACCATGCAATTAACGAATTGGTCTACAAAGCGGCTGGAAAGAGAATGTTGGAGGCAGAAATAAGAAATGCCAAGAAAATGGTAAACGATTTTGGAGATATTTGGAGGATTGCACTAGGAGCGGGACTTCCCGCACGTCTACAGACGATGAATATTCAACTCCACAAAGATGCGGTACCAACACACATCAAGGTACGTCGATACCAACTGGAACAAAGAATGTTTCTTAAAAACTTCGTGGATACATTGGTAGACAAGGGTCATGCATATAGAAATCTGAACGAAATGTTTTGTTCGGCACCATTGATTTTCCAAAGGATGGACCAGCTAAATTCCGGTTTACTGTGGATCCACGCCGCGTGAATAAGTTCACACTGCCAAAACCATGGTAAATTCCTTATTTGGATTCGGACCTTAGTAGAGTCGCAGGATGCAGATATGTTCGCCTCATTTGATTTTAGCCAAGGTTACTGACAGTTACAATTGCAGAAGGATTCCAGGGATTGTCAGTCGTTTATCACCCCGGATGGCGTTTCACACCCACCAAATTGTTACATGGAACAACCAACGCAGTCGCACATAGCAATGCCAGTGCACAAGGAATATTTGGAACATTGGCGGAGCGCTTGTTGGTGTGGAGAGATGATATTTATATGTCTGAGGTAACGGAAGGTCAGCTGCTTGAAACATTGGAAGTTTTCTTTAAAAGTGTACGGAATACAATTTGAAGCTGTAAACCGAGAAATGTCTTCTGTTATCCCGTTCGGTGTTGTGTTGTGGCAGAATGATTTGGAAAGAGGGATTGTGTTTTGAACTGCACAGGGCCCGAGGTCTGAAGGACAGGGAAGTTCGAAAAAAGTGGCGGAGATGCAGCAGTTTGTGTGTGCCTTAAACAGGATGAGAGCCTCTATTCCACCATTTTCAAAAAAGATTGCACCATTACAATAAATGCTACAGAAGGAATATGATCATTTGAAAGGGAAGCGCACACATTGGGCGGTGACCAATGTTGAATTGAAAGGTCGGATGGACAAAGATATGGCAGGAGGTGTTCGAGCAGTATAAACGGGCGTTAGAAAATGCAGTGACGTTGGCTCACCCAGACCGAAATAAGCTACTGTGATTGTTCACCGATGCATCCATGGACTTCTGGTCAGCACTATTAGCGCAAATTCCCCGTACTAACATGTAGTAGACGTACGATGAGAAACGAAACGAACCGGTAGATTTTCTGTGAAGAAAGATCACGGGTGCACAACATTGATAGTAGGTAGTTGAAAGGGAAGTATTCGCAATTGTTATGGCATGTGAAAGGATGAGTTGGCATATTGAACGGTAATATGGCTTTTAATTATTTACCGACGGCAACAATTTGTTGTTCATATCAAACCAATATGGGCTAACTCTGGCATTTCGGCGCATACGGCCTCCAAGTTTATACAATAGGCGCCGATATTGTCATCCTATAGATCCCAAAAACCACAAGATCCATAAGGTTCGAACCACAATCACCGCTAATATCCACATGGGGTTCCCGGCCAATCAGCTCCACGGGATCACCAACCCTAACACAAAATGTTGAGGAAGGGACCAGTAAATATTATCTCAATGTAGCAGATGATCTGGACTCGATTTACGAGTCAGCCTCAGAAGGAGAAAAAGGGCGACACACGGCAGAACTCAGAAAAAACGGAGACGATCTGTTGACAAGGTATATGAAGACAGACCCGAAGTACAAGAAATGGGAGATAATGTGGTTAGAATTCATCAGATCATTTAGGCCACATTTCATAATTCATGGAGAGGATCCATGCTGAGGGATTGGACGGATTTCCTTATTGAAATGTCAGTCTATGTTCTCTTACCAAGGAGCCAGACCAGGGAACAAGCATTGATAAACATATTGTACGTAGAAAACTGCGATGAGATGAAGGACAACCCAAAAGTCGATAAACAAAGTCAGAAAGATCTCAACAAATACCAACACCCCGTCGAAACCTTAGAGGAGGACCAGGATATAGGTAATAACGGAATTGAGAGTCTGGCCATTCCGATGCACAACGTATATACCTATTATTCATATACTCCAATAACTACATCTTATTTAGATAATGAGGAGGACGACAATGGTGTGGAGTATGATGACCTGGATTACAATATAAGGCCTGAAGTTAACGAAGTTGGTAGACCACCCCATTGTAAGAAAGGTGTTAGATCACATGATAGCAGTCTTCAGGATCGCTTCGGAGGTAGCGTATAAATTACCGACAAAGTAGGTGATACCACTATCGGGATATTAAAGGGGAAACAAGAAAACAACATAAATTGTACAGAACAAAAGGATGGAAAAATAGGTAGACCACCAGATCCCATTTTTCTCCAAGAATTTAAAATTGAGGATTATCAAGACAAGGGGGTTAATCAGGTTGGGCTCTACTCTGAAAATCAAAAGCTTGATTTGTAACTTGAGAATACTGACCAAATATTGGTATATAAAAGAGAATATATCGTTGTAGAGGCCGAATACGACGGAATAAGGAGAGGAAAACCTTCCGACGACAGAGATTCTGATACTGGTGACGATAAAATGTAAGAAGAAGCCTTCAGGAAAAACTTGTCAGCCGGCAGATAAAGAGGATCGTCCAACTACGCATTTTGGTACAGTTACGAAATATGTAGAATGTAGAACGATAGAAGATGAAGCAACACCCATTGAGACCCCTGACTTTTGAAAGCGGGCGAAGAAAGGTATGGGAAGGTCCAGTAGTTCCAACGCTTTAAATTTTCTTGATAAGGTCATTACATTAGATGGTGTAAAGGATTTACTAGGTGAAACAATCAAAGCTGATAATATGGATGACGACTCGGATGTTGAAGAAAATAAAGAATATTTGATCATCATATTATTTTGTGGGAATTATCATATTGGCACGAGACATATGGAAACCTGGACACGCCAATGATGTTGTAAGAAACAAAGATAATAATACAGAGGGTTCACCTAACATTGTACAGTTGGCTCAGAAAATTTGGAAACCTAGGCCCGCCGCAGAGAAAGATAGTGAATGTGCGCATATTGAATTAGAGGTCTCACAAGACGGCGAAAAGCATGTGAGATGGAGGATATGATTATTGACAAGGTAACCGCAGGATTGATTCGTTTCACTTGTATCAAAATGTCACAGATGAAGATGACTATGATAACGACGGCATGCATGATGATACGAGAGGATGAGGGTAAAAAACGAAGCAGCAGCAGTAAACTGCAAATGTGAAGAAAGGAAAGGCATTAATAGTAAAGAAAAGAATAATGACAAATCATGGGACACATTACACAAAAGATCGACAATACAGAAATAATGTACTCTACATTGACACCTTACTCCTACACTGAATTTAGAATGATGGACACGGGTATAATTAAATACAGTAAGGAAGAATCTCAGCAATGAATGCGGACCTTACATGTGGCATATAACGCCATAGCACCCCTGGGGCCAAAATAGGAGATACTGCGTCCGGTCCAACGGTCCGTCATCACTGGGGTTCGAACTCCCTATCTACAAGCCAGCAGAGTGATATATTATAGCAATAGGCCACGGGTACTTGTAGGAAGGTAATGGAAATTAGTTCAACCATCTATTTCAATCCCACGTGTAACACCGGATGATTGAAGCACACGAAAATAAAGTGGTTGGAGTGTTAAATCGACAGATTTGATACAGATTCGAGTTCATGTGATTGAGGAGTAATTTATGAAGCTCCTACATTCATTTATCGCATTTACTAAATTCAGTGTTCACACTATTTGGAGATGACCAAATAGATTGAATGAGGCAATTCATAATTCCATTATTTTAGTATTTTCTAACAGTAAACCTGTCACATTTGTTAGGAATACATTCAGACTGATCTCGAAACTGGTATTTATATCAGAACCGATTCGGGAACTATAACAATAAAGAGAAGACAGACATTTTATGAAAACTCAAACCTGAGACTCCAGTACGAACGCCCCCAGCTTCAAATCCGGCGAAGAGGAGACTCAGAACCAAAGCGCCCCAACTGATCTAATCGTCAATAATTGAGAGTAAAGTCAATACATCACGCACATAACAACCACGTAAAATGATCGTCTCCAACTGCGAGCCCAGAGTTGGTAGAACTGTAGTAAATAACAATGTAGTATCGTGACTCCGAATTCGTGGAGCAATCTAGCGACGGCATAAATCGAGTCACCCCCAGATCAAAGCAGTATTTTCCTAAGTCTATCGCTTTACGCGTTGATTGCGCCACCCCGAACATATTTACGGCCTCCACTGACGACCCACCTGCCCTTGCTGTCATCCCGTCTGCCCATCTACGCAACGATTTAGATTGGCCTTTATTAACACCGTCATCATCATAGTATCACATTGGATGTCTATAGTTATCTCTAACATTCTGATATCTTGCAAACGGAGGCACACACATATTGTCACTTTATTTAGCGTGGGCGTGCGGATCATTATCTTATTGACGTGGTAGTGCGAATTACTACACGCATATTATTATCAGTGCTGACATACGCATCATCAATATACAATCATCAGCGCGCATACTAGTATCTTTGGTTTACGTTGGTGCAGGTAAGACATAAATGTCACCATATACCTACCGTTGTCCTTTTCACATCAACGCCGCACCCGCCCATTGTTTCCACGGGTAGTTACCCGTATTAATATATATAGATCTGGGTAGGACAATTCGACATTGCGTTGGAGAGGACCAAAACGAGTATTGAAAATAATTTCGGAACGCATATATGAGATTGAGGATATGTGGGACAAGTATCGTGTGATGGTACACGCTAGTAGGCTGCGCTTACACCAAGAATCCAAACTAGATATAATGGAAGTATAACTGGTACATGTGGTTCATAACGAAAAAGAGTTCGTGATAGATAAAATCGTGGACGTCAGATATAATCAAGAGGAAAAGCAGTATGAAGCGAAAGTATTATGGAAAGGCTTTGAAGCCGATGATAATACGTGGGAGCCATTACAAAACTTGTTGGAAGATATACCAGTTGTTGCTCGCAGATTTTTGACGAAACGCTAACAAATCATGACTTGTAAGCGAAAAGGTAATGGTCAAATGGAAACACGCACTGTAAGACTGTAAGGCTAACAGGAAAATACACATGGTACAGTGAGCGGTCATTTGAAGACGTAAAGAGCGGCAAGATTTTTGTATTCAGAAATAAGAAATGATGTGTACAATTTGTGTATACTGTACTCGGCAGACCTCGGAATGAATGAACGACCTCATATTGTTGTATTATCGAATATTTACAGGCCAAATCATTTTACTCCCAGTACCGTACACATGAGTATAATATTAGCATCTCACACGTGTCATTGTTACTGTTCTTTCACGGTTACATTAATTCTAATTAATGTTTCATTGTGGAGGCTAATTTGATATAAATAGGCAATAAAGAAATCCACCTTGAAGACGACGTAAGAAAGAACACAAAATAAGGCACTGAATCATTTTTTAAATCAGAAAAAGAAAGCGAACTTCTGCGACCGAACTAAGGACAGTTCATAGACAGAGGCATAAGTTCGTACACTTACGCTTGCAGATATGTACGTACTAAGATCTGAATTTGTTTGGTATTAATCCTAACCACAAAAGATGACTTTGTTTAATAGACTAACGGACGGGCCTAAATCGCTATAGCAGGGCTTTTGTTTTACCCAGCATAACCTAGACAGTCACACAAGAAGCTTTCGATCAGTCACTCGAGAAAATTCCTTTACTGTTTTACCAGTTAATCATACCTAAACTGTTGGTTTACGTTCCCACTCTCCCTTATGGTGGAGGATAATTATTAAAACGAACAGTGGTGTTGTAGTGAGAATTAACGAGAAAATGAATAGAATTGAAAATAGAATATACTTTATGAAATTCTTCATAAAGGAAAGAGCCGAGCCGATCTGCTTCCTTTAGGCAAATTTTAAACTTCCGACGCCTGTGAGTGGACAACGATTGTTACGCGGGGGTCTATTCGCGAATAATGCGATAAACGATGAACGCGTCGTTCTTGTGAACTGTTTATTGTTGATAATATATGTGTGTGTGTCCGTGTTCCGACATAAAGGCAAAGCAGCACACAAGGGCTCCGAAATACTAAGCATTGAAAAGTAAGGTGGGCTATAAAAGTGGAAGCATAAAATAATCTTGATACCCTCATTACACGTGTACCAATCACATTGCCGATACAAATAATCGAAAACTTTATCGGGCCAGTTTTACCGTCCACTCCGGGAACATGGATACAATAAGGTTTGTAAAATTAGTCCAGTATGTTATTGAATCATGGAGTGGTACTACGTGCAATGTGTATACATTAAAGTAATAAACATATTAATATGTAGACATGTGACACCTTCGAAGGGCAGGAAATATCAATGCGATTGCCATTATATATTATGTTAATGGGTGAATCCCGACCTCGTACGGTGAAAGGTGTGTAAAGTGAAAAATCAGTACGGGGAGTTTAAAAATGATTGAAAACTTCAATACAAAAAATCCACTGAACATCCCTAAAATGATTTTTACCCACTACATTAAAAAAAACACCTTTCATGGTACAAGGTCCGTATTTATCCTATATTAATAGAATATGTGCCACCTATTTATGCACAATCGCATCAGATTGTGCTAAAGTAGAGAATTACTGCCTTCTCGTGTTTTCGTAAAAATAAAATTTTACTACATCTGCCAATTTATGGTTTGAAATACAGGCACGGAATTCCGACGGCTGAAGATGGCATCTCTGTTGTTACAATGGAAGGACGGAGCGTTGAGGAGAATAAATGTCAGAAGGCCGAAATAATTGTGTCTGGCAGTCTACTCATTTAAAAATCATTGTATAATGTCATGATACCGACATTATTAGAAATCTATAACATCTGTTGATATATATATAATTTAAAAGTAATAGCTCATGCAATGGAGGATGGTGATTTTTTAGAATTGATTTTTCTATATTTAGATGGTCCTTTGTTTGAATTCATATCCATCATCGGTAAAGAATACCAGAGTACGAGTCACTGGTACTGATCACTTATATCCTTGTACTGTTGTAAGATCGATATCGGAATCACTTGAACTGTCATAATAAATAGTACATGTTTTAATTACGTAAAGTACTAGAGAACTGTACGCAATTATGACATGTATTATAGTACTGCAGTACACAAGTGAAGCCTCCCTTACTTACTACCTGTGTTACTTGGGAAGTATCACGGGTAGGAAGATCTGATGATCTCTGGTAGGCGTTGAGTTTTAATTGTTTGATATTAAAACTCAACATCTGGCTCCGGTGGATAATGTACTTTTTGACGGATGTTTTTAATGAAAAGGTGTTGCGATTGTCACCGCAATAAAAGTAATTAAAAATGTAGGAGCTTTTGCATGACCAATAAAAATATTGTAAATCGGAAATTGATGGAAGCTGTTGACAAAAAGTTTACCCGCCTCGCCGAAACAAGTAAACACCATGTACAGGGTTACCGTAAAATAGATGATATATCACGGAACCTGTAAAATTTCAGGGCGGAAGTGACAAGTAACGGTGTATTGAAAGTGGGACGTAATACTGTGTCATGCTGTACCTTTTTGTCGGAAATGGCACCACTGGACTATTACCATCAGAATCATCTTACTTCCACTTGCACAGACCGACGGATATTTACGTTTGGATCTGGTCATCCCAACTTTGTATTTTGGCAGAAACCATGGAGCCTATGACCGAAGAGAGAAGTAATAAACCGAGCGGACAAGTGAAGTACCGGACAATTGGGTCAACGGTAAGCGATGAAAGCGGCGACGAGAGCAAGTAGACACAAGAGCTGTATACGAGTGTTAGGAAAAAATGAGCGTTATGTCGAATGAAATCATCGGTATCACAAAAACTCAAATGGTGCAGACAGAAGGTACCATGTGGAATGGTATTTAAAAGGAGTACAAAGAGCATTAGGTATGGAAAGGTCGAAAGCACGTTAAGTGCGAAATGGAATCCTTTCGACTTGGACTT
The DNA here is from genome assembly GCA_032358235.1 of Odonthalia washingtoniensis. Taxonomy (NCBI): domain Eukaryota; phylum Rhodophyta; class Florideophyceae; order Ceramiales; family Rhodomelaceae; genus Odonthalia; species Odonthalia washingtoniensis. Next base: position 31,133 of record JAULBU010014256.1, on the reverse strand, counting down.
CCAACTATGGAACGTCCGTTATAAACAAGCCTGAAACATGAACCAGACAGGAAACATAAATCAGAAAGGGCTGCATTAACTGGCCCATGCGTTATTTCAAAGTCGTCGGAGAAGGGGAAAAGCAAGCCAGTAATTTGAATTACATTTAAATATGTGGATACAGTTGAATTTATATCTAAAATTCCGAACTTAGGTAAAGTTGATTGGACTGGTGGTGTAAACATGAATGGAGGAGGATGCTATGAGTCGGCATTGAATTGTGGTGGTAGTGCAGGAGGTACTGCATAAAGCAGAAACTTAATTATTTTACCTAATGATCAGTCAGACCGTACGGATGATCATGCGAATGGGGATAGGTCTAAAATAAGTCAAAGAAACTCTAACCAGTAGGTATCAGTGAATACATCGCCAATTTCGTTGTGGTATTTGAGGCGAAAGTGTTAGTATACGACCGCGTACGAGAAACGGTACCGATATTGATAAATAAAATGTCGCAGTTTCAGGAATAACTTCCGACAGGAGACCTCACAGAATAGAAGCTGTAAATCGAAGGGATGCAATTAAACTAGACGAGGACGGGATGAATAAAGCAATGGATGGTATTCGCGCGGAAATGAAACGGACAAATAAAATTGTGACGTTGTGGTATGTAAGGCAGGAAAGAACTGCAAATGTTAATGCAATGTGTATTGCACTGAAATTTATACCATCTGAGACAGCATCATGTAGGAATTGGTGGATAAAATCAAAATAGCAGCAACAAGACCATCAACGGACTGAAACGTGGTTATCAAAATCATGTATACATCATTGAGTTATGTAGATGGTAAGGATTGAAAAGAGAATAGATTTTCAGATATGTCTGGTGGGGAAAATGGAAACGAGAGGAAAGTGTTAGGTCCATCCGTGGAGTCCGGTATTGAAAATGACAAGATAATTTTGTAAACGGAAATGATAATCATGATCGGTGGAACGTAAATATCTCATAATTATAAGTTCAGACTCGTCATGCGCATCTGAAAACATTTTATTACTTGTAATAATATCATTAATTTCCAATTCCGTAGTGGATTGTTCTATTTGAATAAACTGAGTATCCATTACTGCTGTCACATCATCAGCAGATACAACATACTCTATACTTTCCATTTATTGCCTTATACGGATTTTAGTGTTGCGGTGAACCACACAAATCTTTGGAATTATGTTTGATTTACTTAATTTCCATTTCGTATTCTCTCTATGCAGAATTTAGAACCGGGACTGCAAGTCTCCGAACAAACGCTCAATGTATTTACGGAAAGATTCATACAGAAACGAATACTTGCGTTTCAAACGATTTTACGAATTAGGCAATGGTAACGCAAAAATAGGCCATTTTGGATATATTCTGTCATCAAGTAGAAACCTCAGGTAGTGAGGTTTTCCGTTCGTATTTACGCTAGCTCCGACTAGAACAGTAATATGAGATTGTTCTAGAAATATTTTATAGAAGAGAGGTGATCGTCCCAAAAAGTTCAAGTCTTTATTAGTTCCTTGTCGCCAGAAAACCATGAACAAAAATATAATTCATGGTCGCCCCATCCCTCGAATTGTACAGGTACACACTTCGAATCCATGCTGTTCAGAAATTGTCCTTTCAAAGGAAGAATTGTCCTATTACTGATAAGTGACCAGTACTAGGAACATTCTTCCAAACGTATTTATTACAGTCAACAGTCCTAACGCCACCAGGGGAACCGATTTAGAAATAGCGTTTTTGTATGGTAACCAATTCTTGTGCTGTAGGTAACTGATTAGAAAAGCTTTCACCATATATCTCCAAGAGGTCAATTCAACATTGCCGAATGTATTGCAGTACGGATTCTTCCGACATATATACACAGTCATCTAGACTTTGGCAGGCTATACTGTCAAATAGAAAGATTTGATACAGATGGAAGCTTCGTGTCATTCAGTAAAATGGCTCAGATATGCACTTATCGATTCTTGACACGTTTTTACTCGACACGTGTGTGTATTAATACATTCACATGTCACACTATTTTGCATTGACGAATGCTAAATTGACTGGACTGAATTCGAAATAATAGCTCTTCCAGAATTAGTACACTTGTTACGGCATCTACAATGACATATTGTCAGTATAAATACCGCTCTGTGGTAGAGAGAAAACATTAAAGAAAAACTAAGACATTAACGAAAACCCAGACAAACATCAGCTTTTAGATACTACAGCATATCAAAAGTTTGATCAGAATCATAACATACTAAACGGTGGATTTAGTGGGAAAGGGGAACTAATTACCACAACGTGACCAAGGATAGGCTAATCACCATAGAGAGGAGCGAAAGTGATCCCCATGCCATCAACGCGTGCCCAATCACTTTCAACTGCCAGTCCAGAGTTGACTCCGACCTATATAGTCTGTTAAGCTACTTAACAGTATCACGGCAGAAGTGGTCATTTAGTGCACTTCTTTAGACTGCGTTTTACTTATGCAATTATCCAATAGATATAATTTCTCATGAATCTAATCCATTCGATACTTTATCCTCCCACGTACTTAGTAGCCTATCGGCCAGCCGCCGCGATTCGACAGTTATAACTTTTTATCTACATCTCGAGGCCAGTGAAACAGAGGCTAAGCGAAAGCAACTCAAAGGCAACTATAGAGAAGTTATGGACAGGGGACGTTCGTATTACGAAGATTACGACGATAGAATGGAGGTAGAATGATTCTATGAAAATTCCGAACGAAGAAAGATTGGGAGACCACCCGACAATGTCCCGCAGGATTACCTAACCTGCACAATTGAAAACCGGTTGGAAGGAATAAAAATGAAACACGAAAGAGATAAAATTTATAATCCATATGAAGATACAGAAGATAGAAAATTAAGAAGAAAATTTATTTTCTCTTCAGATGCAGATTTGGACAATCATTATGCATATTTGGACAATCATTATGCAGGTGACGAGATGGAGCATTTATTTTCTGCAAATTATGCAATTGAGAAGGATAAATCTATTCCTGAGGAACATGCAGTAAACCACTATCTTTATTCAATTCGAGAAGATTGTTGAGAGAAATACACACATTCGCAGAGACTCATGCAATTATGGGGAATAGTCAAGATAGTAATTATTTCGAAACATTGGTCCTGGAAACCGAAGATATTGTGGTATGCGCATCAAATAATATAAAGAGGGGTCTGCAACCTGCTCATTAAAGTGATATAGGAACCCAGAAAGGTAGTCTTCCGGAATATATATATGACAAAACGTAGGCCTCCAAATGTTGACATTGATGTAGGAATGGCAAACAAGGCATGGTTAGGAAACTTCTAGAAAAGGACCATTTTCTAATGATGATAGGGCTACTGAAAATTATTATTGGGATAATATATCTAGCCCAAACGATGAGACTGACAACCATAGTGTAAAAGACCAAGGAAAAGAGTATGCTGGTTACGAAGAAGAAATTTATACCCATGAAGACGTACTTGATGATGAGATAGATGCTGAAAACGGTTCTCACTAAAGTGATGATTTAGATATTGAAGAACATAAATATGCTGATATCCATAGAATATTTTAGATCAAATGGGATGAACAGCGTGCAGGAATGCCTTGTCTTTGGAAAGACCTATAACTCAACCGACTACCACTTAAGAGATGAAGTGTCCAATACCATTCCACAATTAAATGCACTCATTTGTCTCCAGAATCATCTGAGGAAGAAATTTGTAAAGATGGCTGAACCAATTCTGGTGATTTCGTATTTGGAGATGAACACTGTGATGAAGATGAAGTTGTTGATCATGAAATTGATGAAGATGAAATTGATGAACATAAATTTGTTGATCATGAAATCGACAAAAAATAATTATCTTGGTATTGATGGTAAGATACGTTGTGAAGTGAAGAGTATGAAAACTGGAGGAACATTTAGAGGGTCGATGTCATTGGAATATGCCTGTGAAATTAAGTACCGTTCATCGTATTTAACACAATGCCTAAAGCTGTTTCTTATGGTGATACCGACGTGTGTAAGGTTGTAGTGACTCATTATTCAAGTTAAAGCTATGAAATATGTACTGACTGTGGCAGAAATGAAGGAACAAAAAGTGGGAAACCGCCTGCCTATGAAGACGATCTTCCAGATATTGATGGTAGTTCAAATTTCAAGATTGGTTCATACAGTCATCAAAGAATCAACTGTATTTCAATGCAGTGATATGGACGTGAAGAAAAGTTTGAGGACAGTGAAAGAAATTATGATTTTTGGATCAACACGATTAGTACAGAAACCAGGACCCAATCCAACTGATAGCATTACTAAGACAAACCAATGTTGCAAAACAAAAGGTAAACCACCCGATGAAATTGGAATAAATAGGAAAGGAGAGTCCACAACAACATCATGTGGAGACGTAAATAATTCCGTGCAATTGTCACGCATAACGTAGAATGTCCAGATGTAGTATGAATCCCATCCCATACAATTAATAACCCCGAAGCCATCCCCAAATACATCTACACTATTCACAACACTGACCATCACTACGTTTGGACAGAAATGAACGATGATGACGAGAATAATATCGAAGACACCATTATAGACAATTAGATACTAAAAGGATGACGGATGATGGATCAAAATCGGGAAAACCGTAATGAATATGGATGAAAAAAGAGTGTATTAATAAAGGGCAATAATAATAATAATATTTCAGTATGAATTCAGTTGATGGTATATTAATAAACCTGACTGTCGAATCGTTCGACTATTCGAGAGGTAGGAGAGCGGTTTGTGTGACATCATAAACAACGGGCAGAAGAAGGATGGAAGATAAAAACGGGTGCAGGACGAAGATGATACAAATGATTGGTGATGATGGTGAAATAACGACCAATACTGACAGACGAGGATGAAGGAGGATTAGGACGATGCTACTGTCATAAGGTTGCAGTCTCTCTTCCGACACGGACGGATGAGTAGATAATATCATGATGATATACAATTAAGTAATACTATGATAAAGATAGTAGGAGGATATGCAATGATTATGGTAAATGATACTATGAGGATATGAAAAGGTGAAGGATGATGATGATGATATGCAAATGAAAGAATACTATGACAAAGACATTAGGATGATATTTAATGATTATGTTACTATGGTAAACGGTACCATGAGGGTATGAAATGATAAGAATATCACGATTTTATAAAATGATGATGGAGGAGGATGCATACCAAGCAAGAAGAACGCCCAACAGCATACCGGCACGGTGGTAAGGGAGGTGAAGACCCATCGTCAGGAAGACAACCGAAAAAAGAAGCGGGTGATAATGAAGGAATATATCACGCAGAAATACCAACTGAGATAAAGAAGAAGCCGAGAAAAAACCTTGATCGACACAACATACGGACAGCAGGCGTACAACGGTCGCTGGAAACATCCCACCATTATAGGCGGTGAAATCAATACAGCCAGCCACGTGTAACAATAATTGAGACTTTATGTGACAAATTAATATACGGGATTACCCGATGGTACTGTATGAATCTACACGCTATGATGTGCATTGTTATCAGCCACTACATGACGACCATGCAGTAATAGGATATTGTGTTCCAGATTTTCTTTACCTCCTGTACGATGACAGGAGTGAACTCTACATCTCACACGTGTAGAATAACTGGCGTGTGTTCACATCGATAGGATAATTAGAATCATTGCCACTTCAGGTAATCATTATACACTTTCCAACAAATCATTTTCCTTTCTATTCCAGATTTCTATTTCTATCGACCGACGATAACCATAGATATTCTGTATAAAAGTTAGACATAAGTAAACCAAAAAGAACCAATTCAAAGAATTAGCGATCGCACCAAACCAGTCGGTACAACATGGAGAGAGGAAACTAAATCTGAAAGGAGCACTGAGTTTATCAATGTCAACAGCAGGAGCAACTCGATCCCCATGCTTCACACTCATTCATTGATCGACCGGCTGCGAAACCAGAGCCGAGGGAGACAATGAGCGTAGCCTCCGATCAGGACATCTGTATCGATATCAAGCATATCAAAACTAAGATTACCCCCGCCCTCACTGTGATGGCGACAATAAAAGTAACAAATTTATCTGACATTTAACAATATCCTTTTCCGATTTTGGCATACATCAAATAAACGTAGTAGTAGTCTTTTGGCTGCAGCCTGTTTCTCTACACTGAGAGACGATGATGCACGAGAGAACGGACGATGATGGATAACATATATATAATGATGAGGATGATGAATATTAGAACATGATGAGAATGTTGAATTTAATAGAATGATGATAATCATAATACGCCGTTAAAGAATGTTGATGATGAAGTTAAAACACACCGAGTAATAGCGAAAATGGCACGAAAGTGGCGATAACGAAGAAAATGTAAAACAGGGGCTGCCACGAGCGTTCTACTCGAATCACCTTTTGGCACTCAACGACAAGTGTAGGATAACAAAGAATACAGAATTATGAGAAATTCAGGAAATGAAGAATCATCGTACACATTACACAATAGGGCAGCAATACAGAAATAATTTATTCTACACTGACACGATACACCTACACTGTAATAAAGGGACGTAGGACATTATGTTGATTGATCTCCGCGAAAGGACATAGAAAAATTTTGGTTGATTATTTTGGACGAAAAACATGCGTGGATTTTGAAGGGTACATGTATTATCAGGTGTCCAAGTAGGACAGTATGATGATTGATCTCCGTGAAAGGACACAGGAACATTAGTTGATTATTTTGCATGAAGCGATGTGTGTGGATTTTGAAGGGTGTTTGCATTAACACTTGCCCGAATCGCCACTACGTGTATTTAGAATTTTCAACACTGCCTTCTTTTTGGATCTATTATTCAAAAATTGGACGGTACAGGTGTAATTTCAAGAAGATGGGTCATCCAATTACACGAATGGAAATTGGTTGGAGTGTCAAATCGACACATTTGATACAGATAGAAGCTTCGTGTGACTCAGTCAAATGGAATGGATATGCATTTATTAATTCTCTACACGTTTTTACTCAACACGTGGGTGTATTAATACATGCACAGTTCACAATATTTAGCATTGACGAATGCTGAATTAACTGAGCTGAATTCGAGATAATAGATCTTTCTTCCAGTAAACTTAGTACATGTGTTGCGGTATCTTCACTGATATAGTTTTGTCAGTATAAATACCGCTTCATGTTAAACAGAAAACAATAAAGAAAAACCAAGACATTAACGAAAATCCAGACAAACATCAGCTTTTAGAGACTACAGCATATTAAAAGATTGATTAGAATCATAACATACCAAACGGTGGATTCAGTCGAAAAGGGAACAAATTACCAAAATGTGCCCAAGGGTCGTCTAATAACCATAGAGAGGAGCGAAAGTGGTCCCCACGCCATCAACACGTGCCTGATCAATGTCAACTGCCAGACCAGAGTTGACTCCGACCTATATAGCCTGTTAAGCTACTTAACAATATCACGGCAGAAGTGTTCAATTAGTGCACTTCTTCAGACTGCGTTTCACTTATGCAATTATGGAATGGCGATAATTTCGAGCGAACCCAACCAATTCGAAACTTTATCCTCCCACGTACTTAGTAGCCTATCGGCCGACCGCCGCGATTCGACAGTAACTGTACTCAATAGTCGTAATGAGGACAGTATTCCCATATCTGGTGGCATGCAACGGAAACCAATTCTATTGAGTCTGGTTTTTCGAAAATCCATTTGGTGAAGCATCAGGTCATTTTTAATATGAAAGCAAATAACATGAGGAACAGATTTATTTTTTCGGAAGACACTGCGGGATATATTGGATTCCTGTCGATACCGTTCCTGAACCAAGCGCAAACCCCCGTTTTAAGTTTTTTGAGCCAGGCATCCGACCATTATAATTGACATTTCCAGTATGCTTTGTTCAATTTACACGTCGTGATAGGGTTACGGCAGAAAATATCAGCGGCTGCTGTTGTATTTGACAGAGTAGAATTCATCTGAGGTCATCAGTTCCTTGGATGTTTCTATTTTTAGTAGCATACGTGCAGGTTTTTTCATGGTGGAGTAGTAGTGGTTTACCTGTAATCCATTCGGTAAGGAGGAAAGTGTAGATGTGGTGAGTATTGTATGGATTGACTGGTGAATGAGAATCTGTAAGAAAATTATCTTTCTAACAGTTCGTAATAAAGGGTGAATGCCGTCATATACAGAATTTTGGGATTGAAAAGGGCAGGAATGTTAGTTCGTTTGAAGAAATATAAATATAAACGGAAGACCTATTTTCCAAGAGATTATACTATGCCGCAAAGTGGTACGTTGGAGATTTGTAGTGAATGAATAGTGGAGCTGCACACAATGTTAGTTATGTGCTCCTGTTATGTAGGAAATGAACTAATAATTTAAAAAGCTATCTTTTAGAAAACATTGAAAGGAATACCATAAAATAGGATTACGGTACTTTCGCAGGTATGAATATATTCATGGGAAAAGAGAAAATATGTTTTAAAAAAAATGTACCGTTTTTTAGAAATGTACCTTGACGAAGTACAATCATCATTCTCGAATGAGATCGGGCATTCTACACAATGCGTAAACAAAAATGCTGATGAATAATTCTGTTACGTAGATGGTCCTGAAGTCGTGCCGTTATCCTGATTACTCTGTCCAGTAGTTGTAGATAGCAACATTGGGAGGCGCAATGTTAAGTAGTGGCAGTACGCGTGGGGTAATACAAAATTAACGCAGATATGCTTTTCCTATATCCTCAGTGGTACGCACCTCGTTGGACATGCTATTTCCAAATGATGCAGACACATCACTGACATGGATTTTTAAAAAATACATCGATTGAAAAAATTCCGGTTCGTTTGTAGAGTATTCTGATCCCGATACAGTTCAGATATCTGTTCGGCTTCTGTTACACGTGCTGTCGCAAGGTCATTCTTTACGTGTAAAACTTTCTGCCCATTTGCTTCGTTTTGTACTCTATCCGTTGCTAACCTTATTATCAGCATCACGTCTTTGTCTCCTAGAATACGCAATGCGGTTTTCTAGTTCGGTTTTCTCAGTTCCTACAGTCCGCACCCGTTCTTCAGTTACAATTCAATCACGGATTTGCGTGAAGAATCTATCCACTGTGTTTTGTATAGTAAAATTGTATTGTTGCAGTTGAGGAGATAGAATTTAATCCCTAATTACGTACAAATAATAGATATCGAAATATACTGCGTCCCGCACATCCTCGTCTCCAAAGTTTCACGATGTCTACATCAGCATCATGTTGTGGAGTTTGTCAGGGTGACATCGGAGGTCTCGGAACAATGTACCACATAGTTTTTAACAACCCTTCTACAATTCCCTTACATGCGTTCATAGACTGTTTCACTCCTCGTTATCTCAACCGCTGGAAATACTCTTACTTTCCAATAGCTGATTTCATCCCCAATTATGAGATATTCACGTGCTTCCTTTGTTTTCAAGTCTATTGTTCTCACCATTTTCCCAATCGTAATGAACGAAAGGAGGAATCATAACTTTCTTCATAGCCGTCCATTCCACCTCTTCCGAACGCCTTCTAACCAGTAAAACGTTTTTCAAGTCGTAATTGGAGCTAAATAGTAAGTGAATTAAAATACGATCGGTACATACTGGTATTAATTCATCCCGTAACGGTGTAATTATACTATACCCACAACTATTTGTCATCCGTGGGTCTCCATGTTTAGTCATGAGAATGCCGTATCGACAACAATACATGAATGGACTTATAAAAACTCAGCACAATCCCTTTGGACCACTTAATGGTACATGTGTTTCCTTAGTTAATTACTATATAGTAATGGTTCAAGATGATGCGCAGGTAGCGGGGACGACGACGCAGATATTAATGATGACGGTTCCATTCTCTAAAAGAAGTACGGAACTTGCATAAAATATCGTGATATGTCCGAAACTGGCATGCCGAAGGCACCAACGTCATACCAACCTAACATAATTGGAACTACAGCAGCTGATGATTCCCAAGGGAAATATGTTTTACATTTCTCTACCACGTCTCATCCTTGCTTCAGAGGGCGCATTTTCTTTCCAATATTCGAGTTTGTCAAATCGTAATCAAGATTCGATAGAAGTACGAGCGGTGTGTATGATACAACCCAAAAGGGGAGAAGATCAGATGGTTATTGACGGCCGAGGATGAGAAATAAATAGATGGATAAACGATGAACGAAGTTGCAGGTTGAAACAAAGAGATGGATAAATTAGGGAGGAAGTTGCAGGTTGTAATATAGAGATGGATAAATGATGGATGAAGTTGCAGGTTGAGAGGAAGAGATGGATACATGATGGATGAAAAGTCAGGTTGAAAGGAAGAGATGGAAAATGATGGCTGTAGTTGAAAAAGATAATTGGGGTACAATAAAGATGACAATGACGGATCGAGGAGAATAATAAGATGAATGATAATAATAAAGATCATGGTACGCAAAGATCATCGGGGAGTGATAATGGGACTAATGACGATAACTGTCAATAAACGGATGGTGAAATTAGAGCGAGAATTCCATAAATCCATACTCAAATTTCCCAAAGCAGAATGGTAATGAGAGAGGTCAGGGTAAAAGGGTCCAGGTCATTGCCGATTTAAATGGGCGTATAAGTACCAACAGCACGAATACTGCTAAATGGGATACAGATGGCACGCAACACCCACTACCACGCAGATTTACACTGTCAGACCGTCACCCACTACCGTATTCTGCACAGTAACCAGTTACGACTTCAGACCAGAGCTGACACTGAAAAAAAACTACCCACTACAGTACACCAAGTGGAGAGAGGCTAACAGCCACCCAAGACGCGTAAACACACATGTATTCTATCACGGATTGGAATCATTAGCCAAATTCGAACATTACCTATTCAGCTCAAGTTCTAGCACACGTGTCAGAAATCAAGCTTTTTTCCTGTTTTCTTTTACTTTTTATTTGAATCTAGTTCGATAGAGAATTGAAAGAATAAAGAATGTAGACGTTACCAAAGACATCGGAACCCATCAAAAATCCAACGAATGGCACTAAGCGTTTAATGTCAACAAGAAAGAGGAAACTGTATCTAACCCACGCACTAAGTAGTTGAGAGATACAGTAGGATCAAATAAGTCCTGCCCATATTATGTGCAATCAGACTGATCATCTGCCAGCAGAGTCGAGGCAGAACGTTTACGTGACCTCCGATGTGCACATCCACGAGGATACTCAGTAGTATCAGGATCAGAGGTCGACCCGCGCTTACAGGGACCGCGAAATAAACATAACTAACTACAGAGCTTTTTCACTTACCTTTTTTCAAAATTGATTTATTGTTTCCTAGGAAACTATACCCGTAGGCTTTCGGCTTCTGTCTCGTTTTGACAGGGTTGATAGAACATATACCATCCCGTGATAGGCCGGGGAAGAACACTTCGTGTTTCGGCAAAAGATGCATACGCTTCATGACGATTTTACATATTTTCAATTAACAGAACGGCACCTGTTTGAAATTCCAATTCTTTGGGACATCAGACTCAGAACGTATCAGCCAGTTGTAGTGCCAAAGACTTCAACACCTCGCCTCCAGTATGTGCCCAACGTTTATTCCAACTTTCCTGACGTGTCATTCTTCCAGTGACATTTGCACCCCACTGCCATATGGTACGTCAGGTATGATTTCATACGCACAGCCATCCATTATCCTCTTTTACTTACACTGTGCACTGTACTCATTAACCTGTAATGGTGTTCTTTTTCTTACTACCTGCTCGTTTCTCTTGTATCTATGTTCGTTTACGATGTTGGTTTGTCTATGGTTGATATTTGGATTTTACGTTGTCTGAAATTGATCATTTATTGTGATAATAGACAGTTCCTTTCGTTTGTTCAGTACTTCCCATTGGTTTGGTTGTAATGCCGTCCGAATGATGTTTGGTGTAGCAATTGCGGTAGCGTTTCCATTGTTCAGTTTAGCCATTTGTAATATTGTCAGTGGAAGTTCAGAATTGCTCATAGCACCACGCGTTGTTCCAAAATGTTTAGTCATGTTAGTTATATCAGTTCGAGCAGGTTCTTCAATATCTTTCACTAGTTGTAGCTAAATTCGTTATGTTCAAATATCGTTATTCCAAACAGATATGCGGCGTTTACTTCCCTTACGTCGGATGCAGTGTTGTTCTCTACCCGTAACGGAAAGTATCATGTGAACACCGATTTTCAATTGTTTATATCAATTTTACGCACCGGTAGTTGAACTCACTGCTACTGCATCGCCTCTCAAGCAATTGGATTCCGTTGATTTCGTATCATCTGATTTTAGCCGTTTAGGATTTATTCGATTGGCATCCTCTTCTGAAGGACGTATGCGGTTATTATTAGAATTTTTGATACTTCATATTACAAAGGGGTTTTGTCTGTTACGTTTCGGTTCTCGTGGATGCTAGACCATGTATGGTTTGTTGATGATGTGCATACTCCTCTCCGATGGTGAGGAGCTACTCGCTTCCTGCATATGTTTGGTGTTTCGTGCGATTGTAGACTGGACAGGTAATAGTTACGTGCAGAGTGTAGCATAAATGTATGCCTAACTGCATATAAATATGAATTTTAAAACAAATGGCGATACATACAATTAGGCGGCCCACTGGGTAGCCGGAAACCAATGTTAGACAGAACCTACCAACACAACCAATTCAAAGTTGACCTTTTCATAGTATGAATAAAGAAAGAAAAAACACAACCTGGAAGCAGGAGAAGGCAGAGTAGTTCAGAAAGTCGACAATAATTCCAGAATACAGATCGATCAACGATAACTGACGCTTTCAGCGACGGTACGAGAGTGACTTCAGGTACGAACCTATCTACCGTCCGAATCGGCTTCATAAACTCCATTTGAGTGGTGTAAAGAGACATAGCGTTGCGTGCTGGGAGGTCCCTAAAACACTATAATTCCAATTAGTATTACGATCCAGATAAAGAATCAAGGCATACGAACGTGAAGACGATCGAAGTGCAAGGAACAAGATAGTAATGAAATTAATAGATGAAGAGACAATAGGTATGGAAGCGACAGCAGGAACACTGGTCGCGTCACTAAGTCACCCCGAACTAGAATCGCTAGGCTTGGAAGAGATCCGCCGCTTCATTATAAGAGGAAAAGTCTATGAAATAACTCTCAACGAGAGATAACAACAAGAAGGAACGGCGTCGTGCCCAGTTTCGTTAACATTCTCGATACAACAGGACCTATTGGAGGATCTGGTAGTTCCACGACAATTAGGGGAGTACGTGGTAAACACGGAAGGTATAACGGATAAAATACTGTGGGTTTTGATAGAAATGTATGTAACAACTAAGAAATCAACATGGCTCTTGAGCGCAGGCGATAGGTTAGTAACGAAATGAATCTACATGAACCTAACTGAAAAATATGTAGAGCAACATGTCTTTATGTTATTTTCGGATTATGTAAAATTGTCAAAAGCGAACAGACTCTTGTGGATAATGGAAAACCACCTAAAGGTGGCGGTAGGACACGTCGTAGGTGCGTTGAGGATCGCAGATTTATAGAAAACGGCGAAAGCAGACTTGGCGTTTGCCTACTCCGACTTAAGAAGAAATTGAAAGCGATTCATGAAGCATGAAATTGCGCACGCTAAACATTATGCAGAGTTCGAAGATGATCCAAGCTCACGTACAGGAAACCACAGTGACTATTTCCACCCGTTCAGAAGTAGAGAGGGAGGTGGGAAGGGAAGCTAAGCAGGGGCTACGAAGAAGAAAAGTGACGACAGAGGGAAAGACAAGAAAATTCTGCTAGATTGCTGGAACTCACGGTGCGGGAGGAAGCACTACTTAAAAGACTGTCAAAACATCTCAGGCTAGAGGTGAAGTGAATTTCGAAGAATACACGAAAGCTAAACAGTACTGTAGCTCGACAATGTACAATCAGCATCATGAGTAGTGCAGTATTTAGATTATTGACGCTACTGTATCTGGGGTCGATAAAGAGATCGACACGTGTGATACTGTACATCGGCGACGGTATTCAGTGTCAGCGCTAAGTTTGTGACACTCCGTGAACAGTGTCACTGTCACTAATACATGTGAGATCCCGGGAGTGATGGGAAAATTAGTGTCGGTGACGCTAAATAGTAATCAAACTTATATTTGTGTAAGTCATTTGGAATCGCATGAATGCAGAAAATAGTTCCAGATGATGGACGACAACGGCTCGATGCATAAATTATCAGTCTTCTGCGGGCCGAACCCCTCCCTTCCTTTATTTTAACTCCCTCCTGTACTCAGTCCATCAAATATCTCTACTTTTTACGCTCTTCCTGGTTCCATATGGCTCTATCCGCATCCCCAATCGTAACAGCTCTTCAAATGGTAAGATCTCAACAGGTATCACGAGAAACGTCTCAAAGCACTGAATACATCATGGGCATCTCCCAAGACGTAACCGCCACAGCTGTTGATATTACGGTGAGCCCAGATCGTGATGGAAAGAGCCAAAACGTACAGCTTGTGTTTAGAAAGCTAGAAAAATCTCAGACTGCTCGCTGGATGGTGCAAGAGTAACAGTCATGGTGCATAAAACATATGTTCTCGTGCCGTTCGCCAATTCCCGAATATTTTCGTGCCCCTCCCAAGGCCAATACTAAGAAAGCTAAATGGTATTTAGTTGCATGGTAAACGTTAGTGGAATGTCAGGGTGATGACAATGGTGATGACGGAGTATCATTCTCTTGGTTGACTGAGAATGGAATGCATCTTCACAATATTGAAACATCACATGGAAGAGGAAGGAAGAGAAGTCAGTGGGTAATGGCCCTATACAAAGATCCGGGTTGTGAATTCTATCGGATGCGAAATTTAAAGGAGAGGAAGACAATGTGGACAGCAAGTGGTTAGAAAGCGTAATGAGCAAGGGTAATGATTCTAGCTTGCTGACTACAGCGTGCGAGTACTCTCCGGACGAGCGCGAGTTTGTAACACTACTAACTTGTTGACTTCCTAATTGGGGTGACAACACCTTCATCGGTGACAGCATAAACCAAATTGTTTAATGGTGTAGAGGTAAGAAGTGAAGAAAAAGGAGAAGAGAAAAGAATTACAAAGAGGTGTGGGAGACGTTCTCGTACTAGATAAGAGCGTCGACAATAGAATCAGAGACAGTAGAAATGTAGGCTGAAGGTTGGAGTATATCTTCTGGAGATGACCACGTGTAAATGTGGATGATTTATGTTCCAGCTTGGAGGAGGAGGAGAATTTGTAGGTGGTGCATATAGTGTGACCGGGGTTTTATATCTTGTGTATATACCAATTTGGCTCATACTATTGCTACTTTATTTCTGAGTTTCACACTAGCCCCATTCGTTGTTTAGTAATTTTTTTGAAAAAGTTGTTTTTTGTATTTTGGGTATAGTTTGTTATTACCAGATGTGATATGTCGTAAATTTCGGCGGTAGTGGAAGAGAGTGTGGAATAACCATAATCATCAGAAGTAGATGAAGTTGGTCATAATATTATTCATGGAGGTAAAATTTCTTGAACAATTTATAGGAGGTTTAAGGAGGGGAGAAGGGTAGAATATAAAAAAAAGGGGAAGAAAAAGAGATACAACATAAATGTCTGAAGAGTGTCTTATGATCTACTGGACCAGTTGTGGCTGATGATGACCGGATTGTAGGATGTAGCCTGTAACATGGGCTTTGTCAAGCCGTCGGCTATGTTACTCCCTGATTTTACCAGGCCGATGTTCGAAATTTCTTTATGCGCATAACCCGTACGTGCCTCCGCGATACATAAAATTAGTCTCTTCTCACGTTTACGACTTCCTTTACTGATCACGTCAAATATGGACTTAGAGTTAGTTAACAGGTCGAGCGTGATTTTTCGGTTGGTAAGGGTGCATAATTCGGAATTTATTATATAAGCCGAATCGAATAGATCAGCAAAAGCGATCACTTCAGTGCCATCGCGGATCGGCATAATCGCTTTGCTTCATAGATTCGGAAGATGAGTGGGATGATTTTATCAGAAGCGTCGGTTAGTAGTATGATGAAGCCAAGTTGTGAAGTGAGATCTCTGTTGTTGGTGTTGGATGCGTCAGAGTATCCGATTATCCGTAGAGTGTCCAAATCTAAGTTTCGAAAGCTGATACTAATGTTGTATTTTGATGCAAAGTTTGTGGCAGAGTTGAGGTGTTTGAGACCAGTCGGTTTTGCTGAATGAAAGGTTTCTTCGATGATCTGCGAAAGTCGTGAGATTTCAAATAAACAGTCGGGCTTTGTGTGGGAGAGCCAAGCAAGGCGCATCATCATGGATCAGACTATCGTGAAGTTCGCATAAATTTCCAGTTTTCTTTAGTTTCTGGATGTAGTCCTGCTGTGTTTGAACCATAGTTGATGAATAGTTGAATGTGAGGCGGAACTCCGAGGAGGATAATGAGGATGGGGTTTTCATGTCGAATCTGCGTTCCGTTTCTAATGAAAGCTTTTTAAATCTATCGTACCCGGCCCGGACCATATCGTCAACATAGGTCCCAGAAAGTCCTGATAGTTGAGCGATCGTTATTAAGTACTGAAAGGAAGCGTCTGAGTTGAGTTAAAGCATGTTGAGTTCGCGGATGTGATGTTGCTGTAGGTTGTGAAACCAGAAATCACCAGATTATGATAGACCATATAAAGGCTCAAGAATATGGAAGCATTGAACTGGTTTTAATTCTAGTTCGGAGTTCGGACACTCTTGAGTTGAGGAAGACGTCCCTTGAAAGTGTGATCACAGATTGTAGATACGCGGGCGTAACGTCCCAGGTCCGAATATCGAACCCAAAACGCAGGAAATCACCAGTAGGAGTCAGATGGATGATGTTTGTATTGTTTCGGAGGAGTGCACTATGAACTTCTTGAGTTTTTCACGGTGACCGCCAATAACAAACCGTGCTTTGTGTTTTATTTTACCATCAATGTCGGGCTTGAGGGAAAATACGAACCTTCCGGGAATCACATTGGTGTTGGGCGGGATGTCCTCCTTCAGGGCTCCTTTCGACTTTCATCGTTTCATGTGGTGACTTATTGCTTTCAGTTTCGCATATTACATTTCAGTCATAGAAGAACGTGGATCGTTGATTGGAAGTATTTCGTTAAGGAATAAGTCGTCTTGGATCGAAGGTCTCTTGAATGTAGATAGTGAAATGTTGATTTTGCTGATAGAGTCGATGGAGACAAATAGTGCTTAAGTTGCATATTGGAGAATGGACGAGTTTTGCCATCATACGAGACGTTGATGTAAACTAACTTTTTAGTTCTATCAGAAGAAGCCACGCGGAAAGGTCCCATGAATTCGGCGTTTTTGTTGGTGTGGCCCTTTTCTCGCCATATCGACACCTGATCACAAGTCTCATAGATTGAATCTGCCTTTAGATACATTGTGTCGCAGGGATTTTTTGACTCGCATGTTGTCTAGATTAAGATTCATATCTGAGGCTATAGATTAATCCACCTCTTCTCGATCGTCCGTAGTAAGTCGGAGGCCGAATTTCTCGTACATATCTATTCGAGCGAATGCTACAAATAGGAGCGCAGAAGGAACGAGGCCTTCTGGATTTACCGTGTAGTTCATTTCTTTGACGGAGAGCACTAAGACCAACTCAAAATTCGATTTAGGATGTTCTATCATCAGCTTTCGAACGACGGCCCGTATTGGTTTGTGGTAACGCTCATAGATGGGAATTCCTTTGTGGACTTTAATACGCATGTGTTCAACGGAAATTGCATCTAGTGCTGCGAGTCTGACGAAAGATGGACCAAAATTGGAACCTTGATCTACGATTATGCAGTTAGGAAATCCTGTGTAGATCGAGGTCCAGTATCGTATCAGACTATTCCAAATGGTTCTTGATTCGTGAGTCTTTAATATTACCGCTGCGATAATTCGCGTCCATTATTCTATCACGTGTAAGATCGCGTATTTCGTCTTCTTGATTGTTTTTGAGTAGTAGTTTGACGTTGGTTCCTCGAGGATCTTTGGAAAAACAGAGCCTATCCGTAAGTTAATAGAGCCACGAACCGTCTTCATGGCGGTACAAGGTGGAAAATAGTACTCACGATTCGATAGAAGGACGAGTGATGTGCTTGATACAAAAGAGGATAAAACGGTTGAGGATATCGAAGAAAAAGAATGGGTAAGATTACTATACGGGAGAGCGAAGAATGGGTAAGAACACCATATGATAATGAGGATGACGGTTGATAATATTATTTCATGAAAAAAAGAAGGGTAATACATACTATATGATAATGATGGGGACAATACTAAATCACGAATGGGATGATACAAAAGGGTAGATACAGATGATATTGATAACAAAAAGGCGAGACGGGCAGATACAGGAAAAGATAGACGAATAAAATGATGAATGTAGTCGAGTGGTAGTAGATACAATAAAGAATGACGGAATGTAAGGATTAACAATAAATATGATGATATCAGAACGATGGTTGATAAGTGGTCAGAGGATTAATGGTGACAGCCATCGATTGAAACGGCGGCGGCATTGAGGGTAAGTATTTAAAATCCATGAAGAAAATTTTGCGAAGAAGGATGGTTGTAAGAGAAAAAGGATAAAAGGGACCAGGTCACCAACGAGCAAAAACATATAAGAGCAACGACACGAATACTGTTACATGGGATACATATTTCACACAGAACTGACTGTCAAGATGATTGACCCGTCGGACTACCACCCACTACAGTATTATGTACACTAATAAGATACAAATTAAGACCAGAATTGATACAAACAGACAACCATACGCTACCGTATGAAATACAATTCTCGAATACCGACGCGAGCTCGAACAACCCATGACTGTACTGTACTTTGACTGTCAGTGAGAGGTGGCGAGCCGCCTCTCAATACGTGTTCACACACGTGTATCATATCACAGACTGGAATCATCAGCTTAATTAGAACATCAGCTATTCAGCTCGAATTCTAACACATGTGTCAAAAATCGTTCCTATTATTCTTTGTTTTCCTTACTCATTCGTATGCTTTTTCGATAGATAATCTAAAAGGATAAACGATAAACATTATCAAAAGACATCGGAACCCACCCAAAATCCAAGCTATTTCACTTAGCGGTCAATAATAACCAGAAAGAGGAAACTTTCATCTAAACCACTCACTAATTAGTACGGTAGGAGCAAATCAGTCCCACGAGTACTACGTGCCATAAGACTGACCGACTGCATGTAGAGTCGAGGGAGACATTAACATGACCTCCGACCGTCACATCTGCTAGGATAATCAATAGTATTAGAATTAGAAGTCTACCTGCGCTTCGAGGGACCGTGGAATAAACGTAACTAACTCCAGTACAATTACCTTAACTTTCACCAAATTCAGTTGATTGTTTCCTAATAAAATATTCCTCTAGGTGTCTAGATACTGTCCAGATTTGACACAAGGGGAAGACATGACCGTAAAGATGAGATGCAGAGCAAAGCTCACGGTGGAGCTCAAACTACTGGAAAGACCGCTTAGGTTGCGAACTGTTTTGTGGATCATCTCAAAGAACGAGATGGATGAGGTTTTACTAGGCCGGCGTCTAATGAAACCTTTCGTATTTGACGCAATCCAGCGTCTGTGTCAAATTAGTCTACAGCTTGAGGCTACTTGATAAATTTATTGTCTGTCGGTCAGGATTCGTGGTGAGCTCTGCGGAAAAATGGGAATGTTAATATATATATATGTAAGTTACGCAGTTCGTGGAATGGCGGTTTGATCAGGATGCCAACTACAATTAAAATGCTTCGCGGTTATCGAGATAGAGGATCCTATGTATCTCAGTAGGCCCTATTCACGATCGACGCTGGTCCGGCATGCGTATCCCTGTGGGACCACCTTTCTCCTCGCTACAGTAGTTACAATGTCCTCGGACGTGTTTTGGTCATAATCTCTCCCTTCCGATTTCGATTTGATCTTTCGATCTAGTTTTTTGGTGCTATCTCTTTCTGTTTTAATTATAAATGTCTAAAGTTTATTAATTCCTTTCATTCGGAAGTTATGAGACTGACATATATATCGATATAAATTATAGTTCGAACTGAGTCGTAAATGAGGGTACACGTGTCGTGGGGTTCCTTTTGAATTCGAAACTTGTGTTTTAGAAATAATCTTTTTCTTATTGGACGATTGAATAACTCCACTCAGATACTGTAGTTTGTGTTGGAAGGTAAAAATCGTTTGCTACCTGAATGAATATGTCATTACTATTCAGAAAATGCAGTGCGCGTGTTGGAGTGTAAATAATTTGTTACTTGAATAAGTAGATAATAATTGTTCAGAGAATGTCAGTGTACAGCATTGTGATGGTACTGTATGTTTCTTGAAACTGAATATCTCCTGTTATACTATCGCCTATTATTCAAAGCTTATCTGTTCCTATAGCATTTTCCTTTCCCTGTTTGGCTTGTGCCATTTTCACTTTGCCGTCGTAAAAATCATTCCTAACAACGTCAAAAGTTTTATCATTTCTTTTATCAACTATATCATCGTATTAATCACCCCCATGGTCACCATGTTATCATCATTATCATCTCTATCAACAACATGTTATCATCTATATTATCATATCCATAATCAAAATATCATCATCATTCTCATCTGTATCAATATCATATCGTCGTCACTATCATCTTCACTTTAGTCAGAATTATCGTTTTTTATCATCATTATCTTCATTGGCATCACCGTCAAATCCCTCAACACGGTCATCGAACATCAGTTTCAACATCCTCAGCAGTTATCGTTAAACATCCTCAACTATCATCGTCGAACATCATCATTAACCATCATCATTCCCATCATCAACATACTATCATAATCATAATCATCCTATTATTATCATCATCATCATCATTCTATTATTATCATAACCATCATGACCATAATCAAAATATTATAATAATCCTCCTCCTCATATCCCCATCATCAACTTTCCCTCAACATCGACACTCTCGTCGTGTCCCATGAACCGCTCGGACGATCAAATCATTTGTGATGATTCGACAATTTGGAAACCATCGGCGATGATTTTCAAAATATGGACTGTTCATCTGTGGCCGCACGAAATGGGACCGGGGTGAAGTTATTCAGCATAATTTCCAATAAGGACTTGGAACATATTGTTGAACTGAGGCGCGAAGTTAATGGATGCCTTGACGAATATCTGATCGTTGATGGGCAGCTACTGGACCAATTCTCGGAAGAATCTGACGATATAGCAGTAACGGATGCGCTCACCAATATGATTGACAAAGAGAGTAGAAAAGGCATGTCCACGACAGGAGTAAAGAGGATGAAGAAGCTGGTACAAACATTTAAATACATTTGGAGTGTCTTGTTAAGTGCGAGGGAACCAGTGAATTTACGACGATTGGAAATTAAACTGAGAAAGGATTCCCCGCCCACCACGGTTAAAGTACGGCGGTATCCGCCGGAACAGAAAGAATTTCTTAAACGGTTTGTCTACACCTTTGTGGAAAATGGCCATGCTAATAGAAACCCACACGTAACCTGGTGCTCGGCTCTGCTGAATGTTCGGAAGGAAGGACCTTCCAAGTTTTTTACAGTTGATATTGATATTCGGCCAGTAAACAAACACACCATCCCAACTCCTTGGCTGATTCCCTACCCGGATCCAGAGCTGAGTACAGTAGCTGGCGCAAAAATATTCGCTTAATTCGATTTTATTCACGGGTACTGGAAATTGGATCTTGTCGAGAGTTACCGTAACTTCCAGTGGTTCAACACCCCAAACGGTTTGTTCACTCCAACAAGAGTGCTACACCTAACGAAGAATTCAGTAGCACACATTCAGTAGAGATTTCAGGCCATCCTCGAGGATTTAGAAGACGATATGATCGTATGGTTGGAGGACTTATTGCTGCATACAAAGAATGAACGCCATTTCCTACTTAATGTGGAGAAGTTCTTCCAAACGTGCTGTAACTGCAACCTCAAGTTTGAGTCGTAGAAATGCCAACCTTACACCATGTCCAAAAAGGACACAGTCGAAAGCAAATAGTTTATTGGTTAGAGGCAAAACAGTAATTCATAAAATGTAATGTCAGGAGGAAGAGATATGGTTAACTGTATGGGGCAATTTTACGGTTACTGGAAGCGTAGTTGGATTTTCGTCATGACACAGTGAAGTACATTTCTTCACGGTGCAATCGAAGGGCAAGTGAATTTCGTCCCTCGATTCTGGTTTCGCATCCGAGATGATAAGATGCACGCAGTGGTCACGTGGGGATCGTTTTTGTCTACAATTGATGCTACTCAATTTAGTGCGTGTGGTTGAAAAGATTTTCCTCGTTCTGGTTGGTCTTGATTGGTTAGGCGCAACGTGTTGTGGTCGATTTCGTGGGTTATGTTCTTTGCTTTGATAATGTCTACCTCTTTTCTTTATTCTTTCATCTGATGTCGGAGTACAGAATTTTTACTAGAGCCAAGAATTCACTTCGAGTTGGAATTGTAGTACACGTCTGGGGAACAGTATAATTGTTACTAATTGTCAAATAGTAGTACAGTAGATCAAAGGAAACGTCTCGAGGTAATATTGTGCTATTTGTCATCGATGAGATTCGTAATGTAAGCTAATTATGAAAACACGTGTAAGATTATTCCATAAGTGAGTAAGATATTTTACAGTCCCGATGTACTCCTGTATAGTTCTTATTCGTTTATACCCGACTCTCGGGCTTATACGTCGTGTGTTGTCTTCTATCAAAAGGATTATCCTGGGTGTCGTTCTTACCTGGGTTATCGTTGTTACGCCGTTATGACCCTTCCTCTGTTCTTACCAAGCTACTTCCTGTCGTCGTGTTTCTGGCTGTCGGTATTACTGTCGTTCAATGTAGGTTATCGTCATGTCTATATTTATCATCGACTTATTGTTCTTATTTATCTTCATCGTATTAGTGTTCTCTTCATCATCGTATTATCATTTTTCCCAATATCTTTTCATCGTTGTTATTGTATTAATCTTATTATTATCATTGTCGTCATCATATTATTATTATTATTATCGTCATATCATTATCAATATTATTATTCTCTTTATCTTAATATCTTTATTATCGTCATCTTATTATTATTGTGATCATAATATTTTCAACCATCACCATCTTATTACTATTGTTATTGTCATCTTTGTTAATATCTTCATCTTATTATTATCAACCATCATCATCATCATAAACCATCATTTTATTATTGTTGTTATTGTTTCCTCTCGTCGTCGACATCGCAAGTTGCTCGGATCTCATAAATTGTTCGTCTGGTATATTCAATCAACGATGCGATTCGACACACCCTAACAATATTATGCTGTGGACGGGAAGTCTCCGAGATATTCGTTCGACCTACGGAGCACCCAAGTGCTAAAAGACATGGAAGTACCCAGGAAAGGATCCGAGTCACAGAAACTAGTTTGGCGACTTAAACTGGATGGGAACTGCGATTCCACTTTTTTCAACCAAGATTTCTCCACTGCATATAATACTCGAAAAGGTATACAAGGCATCACGCGGGAGTCGAATGAAGAACGCCGCTGAAAATGTAGAATTGAAGAGTGTTGGGCGGGGTTCTATTCAGTAGCTCTCGTTTAACAAATGTAAGTTCGCACTTGATCAAGCAATGATACTTTCGCACCCCGATGCATTCCAATGCCTTTGCCTATACAATGATGGGTCACAGAAGTTTCTGGCGGCAATGGTAACACAGGTTACCCATCGAGACATGGAAAAGCCACACATGGAACTGAGTCATGGTCAATTGTCTTTCCTATCCGGGGAATGCACAGGCGTGCAGCCTTGATAGTCTATTATTGAGAAGGAGTCGAAAGTGATTGTGAAAGGTGTGAGAGGATGAGGTAGTTGCTACAGAGGTCGGACGTATTTTCGCTATTTACCGACCACAATAACCGTTTATACATATTCTACCCATATGGATCGTATCTTAGCATTTCTTCGCATACGGCGTCCAACCTAATAAGGTGAGCTCTAAAACTATCCTCCTATACATACATGATCGAACATGTCAGTGGGGAGGATAATGTGTGGAACGATCCTAGGACCCTATGGATTCACGATAAATCAAACCAATTATTGCACGGTTGAAATTAGAATCCCTGTTAACTGCTCCAATATCGCCTTTCGCGGAAGAGAAGTTCAAATGTCGGCACATGAAAGGAATTAGAAATAGTCAGGTACACATGTCTTGGAGAGAGTAGTGAACAGGTTAGAAATAGATGGACGATGGTATAAGATGTAACTTACAGAGATAAAGGCAATCACATGCGGATACAAGTACAGGACACATATATCCAGTTACGTCTGTGCAATATTGTGCATATAGGCACCAGTGGAGATCGTGACGCACAAACAACGCTAAGTATATTGGAGGAGAAGGTAAATTGGGAACCGATGACTGCAGATGTTAGTAAATTCTGCCATACTTTCATCCATTACATTTCAATTCAAGGTGGACACCGGACTTCGCGGCAATGGGGGAGACACTGTACGCCAACAACCCAAAATAAAAAATCCATTTACATTTTCTATACACGGGTAGAGCTAAAAAGGCGAGCAGTCCATTTTTTGTGACGAACTACCAATTCGGCTAGGTATGGCTGCACCTAGCCAAAGCGGCTAGTTATGAGGCCGCGGTTGAAATATTGATTTTTTGGTTCACTACTTTCGGCGTGGTTCACACAGTGATGATATACACGGGCACCAATCTCAAGTCCGTGATGAGCCGAGAACAATAACTTTCATACCGAAAGGAATTCGTAAGAGAGATACCGATACGAAAATATGACAAAGACCTAGAAGGGATAGGTAAAGTGAGCAAGGTCATCGGGGAAGGGCGTATTGAAATCCCGTTCGGTGATCTTGGCATTATATTGGACGTTTACTTCGCAATAGTTGACCCAGATTGTCCCTCTTTCCTGAGAAATAAAGATCTCATTGATAATGGACTCAACATTAGCTTGCAAGAAGAGTACGTATCGATCGGCACAAGACTTCAAATCCTTTCAATCCACAACTTCTTTCTGAGGTACACTTGGTCTGCGTCATCAACACCCTTCACACTGTACACAGTGAACGACCTCATGGAGATCCACTAGAATGTTAGCTGCTCCCGTTGGTTTGGGCAAGCAATCAGCTTCCGAAGAGAGCGAGCGAAAGCCAACTCGGTCCAGATACTTTGACGGAGTTAGACAAGATTTCTGAAGATTGCAAGGTCTGCCTGAGGAACCCATTGCCCCCACGCAGATTCAAGTTGACGATTGGCAAAGAAAACTTTCTATTTAACCATCAAGTCATCGTCGACACGATGTTCCGCAAACTGAGGGCTGTGATACATAAAATTGATGAATCGACTCACTTCATGGGAGCGGCATTCTTGAGGAACCAGACTTCGGGTAATATCTGAAAAATATCACCAGAATATGCTCATTGCGTTATATCGGCTCTCCGGACATCCTCGCAGTAGACCAGGGTTCAGGTTCCGTAAGCAAGTAGTTAAATGAGAATGTTGCCTCTCAAAGGATCGTGTTGAATGAGGCACCAATTGAAACACCTGGAGCTTTAGGATTCATTGAAAGAACCCACGCACCACTCCGGTCTGCATATACCAAGCTCAGAAAATCACTACCGAAATGGTAACAGGTGACGCTGAATGTCCTAACATGGCGGTATACGCGAATAATTTGAGCATGGGCCGGAAAAACTTTTTCTTGTGTTACTCGTCTTTGGTGTGCTCTCTCGATCTGCACGCACGTCTCCTTCACTGACTCAACTATTTAGACAAGAAGCTATTGAAGAAGCAAAAAGTGGCCGTGGATAAAGACTGTCCCAGCGGCGAATCTATTTTGCCTTGAAGCAGCACAGGGGGCCAATATCCAAGGAAATATCACAGCACCTTCTTGACCTCCCTTTCGATTTCCCATTCCTTGTGTACCTATCCCTGTCAAAACGATGGGATGACCCATTCCCCTTCATCTCGGTTTACCGGGAGGCGGTTGTCGTTCAGCCAACCGAGCTCGAAGGCTTGATCGCAGACGGCACCTTCATGAAGATCCACGATTAGGAGATACACAGTTTGGTTCCCGTATTTGAATCTCAATTCATGGACTAGCTGAAGAAAGTTGGAAACAACCTTACAAAGAAGAGCAAGATCATTGACCAAAATTACGCTGACGTTGATGTATCCACTATCGCAACTAAAGCTCCCACCATGCAACGCTTTTAACAAAGGGTAATTCTGTCTCTTGCCTCATCGTTACCATCCATGTGTACGTACACCCGTGAAATTAACAAAGCCTACGTACAGGCCAAAGGTCATCTCGAGAGAGACGTATTAATCAGGGCACCAAGCGAATTCGGACTTCCACACGGTTTTGTACTCAAGGTTGTCAGGCCACTCTACGGTGTACCGGAGTAGGGGCTGTATTGGTACCTCACGTATCTCACACACTATTTGGAGATCCTCCAGATGAAATGGGCGAGATCAGACTTTTGCGTCTTAATGAGGAGGAGCAATACCAAACTGGAAGGCCTCATCCTGGTGGAAGTCGACAACTCCTTCGGTGTGGTACATATAAACTTCCTAAAAGAGGAAGAAGAGGCATCGAAAAAGTTCAGATGCAAACAGCGCACGGTCATTGACACGTCACCAATCTCGTTCAACGGCATGATTATTCATCGCAGCAAAGAGGACGACTTCGTGATGAGGCAAACCGAGAAGATCAACTGGTTGAAGTTTGAGGACAACCAAGATGCGTTTAAAATTCACAGAGTTATCTCTCAGTAGGTTCGAGTCAACGTGATACCAGATGTCTGTGCCCAAATTCAACTCATAGCTGCAGGATGTAAGCCAACCACCGACGAGGAGTACAAATCATTAACAAGATCGATAAAGTTCCTGCTGAAAACAACAACCCAAGGCCAAAACATTGTGAAACTGGACCTCCCCACCATACCCCTGGTATTTATCACATATGCTTCTTTTGGCAACGCCATCGGGATTAAGAGCCAATTGGGTCATGTCGTACTAACGGTAGATGGTGATGATAGATGCAATATCTTCCACTATGGCAGCAATAGTTGTGAGTAGATCGCTATGTCAGTAATGGCGGCCGAGATACAAGCTCTAACTCTGGGCTTCGACTACTCCTTTGTGGCCAAAGACTTGGTAGAAGAGATACTCGGCCACGATATACTCATGGACGCCCTTATCGATAGGAAGACTGTTTCTAATGTCATCGCCAATGACGCAAAAACGACGGAAATACGTCTTCAAAGCAATGCTTTGCCACTCAGCCAAATCTATGACCTGGGCTAGTTTGACCTCATCGGTTGGATACCGGGGGAAAAACCCCGGCGAATCCGCTCACCAAACTCATTCTTAGTACCAACTCACCCTTATTCCAAATTTTGACGGCAACCCGTTTCTCGACGGCACCACAGGGATGGGCCGTGTCGAACGAACGGAAATAGCTTGGAGTGTCGAATAGAGAAATAGATTCGATACCAAGGAGCGTTCTTACAACATAGACCTCGATAATGTTGTCGCTTGATGAAGTTGATGTTGGTTGATGTTGATGCTTGAATGATGCTTGATGATGATGGTGATGCTTATGGTGATGTTAATGTTTGATGATATTGATGCTTAATGATGATAGTGATGATTGTTGAATGATGCTTGATGATGATGGTGATGCTTAATGTTGATGACGAGGTTGATGATGATGTTGGTGCTTGAATGTTGTTGATAATCGACGTTGACGACTGATGTAAATGGTAGTCGTTAAAGCTTGATTCTTGATGTTACGGATTGATGTTGATGCTTGATGGTGATGATTGAATGTTGATGACGACATTGATTATGAGATGATGAAGTTGAGTATGAAAAGAAGAAGAGAAAGACGATGACGACGATTTTGATGATGGGATCGATGATGATATTGACGAGGATAATAACGATGAAGTTGATAATGATGTTGATGACGATGATGTTGACGACAACGATGTGAAAATGGCACAAGCCAAACAGGGAAGGAATATGGCTATAAGTGACATGTAAGCTACGCATTGGAGATGATGGTATAACAGGGTCATACAGTTTCAAGGAAAGTACATTGTCATGAAATGTTCATTACACTTCACTCTTCAAATACAAATTACCTATATATTCAGGTAGCAAATAATTTACCTTCCAACGGGCACACTGCACTATCTGAATAGCAATGACTCACTTATCCAATTAGCTAACAATTAATCTCAACACACACACGATTCGAATTCAGGAGAATTCTACGACACGTGTACCTACGATCACGACTAAGTTCGAATCAGTTCGAATTATTCTTAATTCATGATATATATATATATATATATCGCTTCGTCTGAATGAAATCAAGAAATGATAAATGTTACAGACATTTACAAATAATTCTGACATTCTGCTTTAGTATCAACGAGCCCAAACGACCCCGCCCACATCTAGAGATTGAGCAAAACACCTGCAAGAGAGATCTAGCCACAAACACGCCCGCACATAGGATAAACCCTGTGACAAGGAGCTAAGTGATCCCCATGTGAAGCGTGCCCAATCACTGTCGACTTCCAGTTGGAGTCGACGTAGTTGCTAACGCGACTTCAGCCAGTATCGTGCTCGAAACTACGTAGTGGTAGTGGAGCCACTAGCGATCCAACGATTTTACGAATAGTGTCAAGGTATTCGTATCTGCATAAATTCTGACTCTTATTCAGTTATAGTGGTACTTTCAGTTTTGACCTGTTAACGCACACGGACGTATCGGCTACCGTTTTGGCCTCGGCTACCGGGTTGTTGTTGACAGTACCATGGTTGCTACCCATGTTAATGACTTGTAAATGGTCACCAAGTTTTGTACTCTTAGTAAGAGTAGAAAAATTGGTGACCATTGACAAGTTTTGGAGGCGATTGAACGGATACATAAGCAGACAGCGGATGCCGATAATGGCAGACGACGAAGAAATCGTCAGAAAAGAAGAGCGCAGTCCTGAATTAGAACAAGAAACTTTGATATAAGCGATTTCGTGCTCATCTCCAGAAGGGAGTTTCATAGTGGTGAGAAATTAACACTCAGGTATCGCAGTCCGAGAAATGTTGTACGCATAATATCGGAGCACCTATACGACGTGTAAGATATGCAAGACGCAAATATTGTAGCGGTGCACGCTATTAGACTGCGTTTGAACAAAGAAGAAAAACGTGAGGTGACTGAAGACCTAATTGGTCACATCGCGAACGAAGAGCATGGTTTCGTAGTTGGTCGTTTGGTTGACTTGCGTTATGCGAAACAAGAGAAGGAGTTGGGTGCGTATATTAGATGGAAAGGATTTGGAGAGAATGACAGCACTCGGGAGCCAACGTCGAACCTACTTGAAGACGTACCGGAAATCCTGACAAAATTGCAACAAAACAGCAGAAACAAGCAATTTGGATCACACTTCGTTAAAACAGGTCACAAGGGACGTCACCAACTGGCATGGCCTCAGCTCGGCCACATAGTAAGAAAATGTTCTCACAAAACAAATTGCGTCTTTATTTCAGTACAAAGAGATGCCAAGGGTCCATCCTGCGCAGGGGGAGTGAATCATTCGTGTATGCCTCACTGCATATAAATATACATTTTTCAAGAAATGGCAATACCGACAGATAAAGGAACCACTGGGTAGTCTGAAACGCACTGCGACGCTCCCTACACTGGAAGATTAAAACATCCACAAATAACACGTGGAAGAATTGTAGGTTCCACACGTGTACTTGCGCACAAGGAAAATTGGGCTTGAGACTTGTGCAAAGAGAGTGACGGTTAGACAGAAATGACCGACATAACCAATTTAAATTTGATGTTTTCATAGTATAAATATAGAAATCAAAAACTCAAACGAATTTAAAAAGTTCATATCAAGAGTTCTGGGAAACGTAGTCGATTGCTACATTATGCCAACTACCGATCTAGGAAAATCTGTAGAAGTTATAGTAGAATACAGATTATTGGATTTCAGCAACGAAAGTGATGTAAAAGAATATGATGATAGTCCCAGACAAAAACGAAAAAATCGGCATATCACGGATTGGATATGGAGGATGATGAAATTTCCAGCGACGAGGTTGATGAAATGTAGACGTCTTATTTATTTGCTTCATTCTTTCTTCTATGTTCTCCTTTGGTTTATTCGTTTCTTTGTTTCTTTCCCCTCTTGTTTTCTGCCATCGTTTATTATTGATTTTCTTTTGTTTCTCTGCTTATTTTAATTATTTCTCTGTTTCTTGGTTGCCTTTGCATCTGTTTTCTATCCTTTCTCCTTTCACAAAAGGATCAAAAGGCAATGTTTATTTAATATCAAAGGTACCATTTTCTATCAAATGTTTTCAGAATATCCTGACACCGTTGCGTCTCATTTCATTTCATATCACTATTGTGTACTTGTTTAGTCGTCCTCATGCTGTACTAAATCATTCGCTTCAAACACCATCCAGATTATGATGGACTCCATCATTCTCATACAACTCCCCCAGTGGCCTGTAAAACCTGTTCAAATAAAACAGATCATATTCCCAGCCTCCTTCACCACTTAGTAGTTTCTCAAAGGTTATCTTTGTGAGCTTTGATTTATGCAATAAACGCATGTCCACGTCAGCTCGAATAATGTTAACTAATCCTCTAATACTTTCTATGTGAATTATGGTACTGTTTATTGGAAGATGTTGTTCCCACTTTTTTTTCTCTTGACGCTGCCGATGGAGACACAAACACCAAAGACTCTCCTCAATACCATCTATTGACAGTTTTCAGCACCTAGAACTTCATAAAACTGCGAAAAACACAACTCTTGTCCAAAAAATTGCTTTCAATCTGGAAAATGTCGCATACCTCCTCGTCTCCACTTGCTTC